>JALPQI010006202.1:0-64660 GCA_025490895.1 Thaumatotibia leucotreta
GTAGATACATTAGCCACAGTACAAGATTAGAGTCATACAATACAGTATAAGTAGCTATTATGTACCTCGATTTAACAAAAGGGTTGAAAAATAGCGCTTTTCCTTTACTGATGGGGTATTTACATTCAGATTGTTTGCGAGATCCTTTTCTACCCCTTTGGCCTTTCCGTTAATCAATTACGGCGCGGCAGCTTACTTTCATGCCGCCGTAAATGATGTTAAAACTGTTGATTTGGTTACCATTTCTTAGTGAGGTGACTATAAAAGTGTACATATTTATTCTTGATCGTGCTAGTTTTTCAGAATGATATGAAAATATAGTTTAATGGTCTCCAACAAGTTACAATATGTTTTAGTTTTTGAATGACTGTATACTAGGGTGCTTCTTATTTTTGCAATTTTGTAGGATGTTCGAACCAATAAATGAGGTTCGAACCAATAATTTACTTATCTAATAACAAAATGAGAGGGTGCCCCATAGAAAATTGCAACCGGGAGAGCAAAGAGTTCCTTTATTGGTTCGAACATTCTACAAAATTGCAAAAATAAGAAGCTCAAACGTATACGTTTTAAGAGTATACACCGTGTTTCTGGTAACACTCAAAACCTCAGACACCCCAACTGATTTTTATTTTTTTAAACTTATGTATAGTATTCATTTTATAATCTGTTGTTTATTTATTTTTTTAATGGATTTTTGATATTCTGTATAGCTCTACTCGACTTTTAACTCTACACTCAATAAAACAATTGCTAGCTACCATCATAAACCTTGAAACTATTTATTTGTGTACTTTATTGCAAAGACATAAGGTTTACCAATAGACAGCTATGTCGCTGTAAACCACTTTAAAGCTTTGTCACAGTAAACTTCAAATGGGACAGCTAAGCAAACTTAACCCAACATTCAAAATGACAAGGTTGTAATTAGGTACAAGTTCGATTTCTTATGACACTCGAGCGTTTTCAAATTAGGCCAGTTGGACCAGGGATGAAGGACTAAAGCATAGATGTAGTACAACATTTATTATACAACTACTATCCTTATCTTGCTTACCAATTTAATTCGGTGTCAAAAAGAGATGTACGTACGTTTTCTATTTCTGAATTACCTGTGATGTCACTGGGTTTATTTGAAAACTGTCAGTTGACATGTCGCTCCTAAGAATTAATAAGACATAATATCTTCTAACAAAAAGTTTATAAAAAGGTCAGTTGTCGAACTTTAGAATTAAAATGACTTGTTCTTATCAAATGTAGGTATAGAAAAAGAGTCTTTTTAGTCATGCATGACATTTGGGAATATTTCTGTCTCTTTTTACCACCAGCAGCAGTCTCTTTTTAGCAAAGTAAGTTAGAAAGAGACTGCCGCTTGTAAATTGTATCTGTATAAAACCGGACCCTGATTATGACACTATCCGTTATGACTGCTTGCTTATGCTGATACTTCACATCGACGCTGGAAAGGAGAAATTGGATAAGCGACACAGTGCGTACTTTACAGGAGAGGCAAAAAACCGCCGAGATTTTCGAAAAAAAATCATTAAAATGAAATAGGAGGCCAAATCAAATAATTGAAGCATTATTTATGGACATAAATATGTTTTCTATGTGATGTTTTAATTATTTAACGTATTCAAGTGTTATTTAAGGATTTACTGTCGCTTAAGCAAAATGGTCGGAAAAATTGATTCAGGTAAAATTATATAACCAACACGTTGTAAAAGAAATAAGGAAGGTAAAAAAGTCCACCCGAGACTTACATAACAAATTCATCATGTTAAAATTATCTAACTGCCTATGTGGCTTATTTTATATTCGGGTAAAAATATATAAATTTAAAAAAATTGCATAAATATATCAGTAAGAAATATCCACATTCTTAAAATGAGAAACTATTTTTGACTTCATAGTCAGTCATTTCAATTACAAGAGTAACATTCCGTGACTAGTAAACGAATTTACTTACACGTGATGATAACACTTAAAAAATAGTTTTAGTTAGTACCTATTTATTTATTTTTTTTATTTATTAAAGTTCCAAAAACATTTTATTTAACGCAGAGTAAAAATTGACAGGACAACCCCTCTACATAACGTGACAAAGAATAAAATAGCAGACATTTATGTATGCAAATTGTTGCTAACTTTTTTACTGACATTTCATTCATGCAAGTTAGGATAAGTGACAGTAGTATTCTAATGTAAATTCAGGTAAAAAGGGATACCTAAGCGACATATGGTTCATAAATAAATGTAGGGGTAAAAATGGATAAACGCCAATAGTTCAGATATCATAGTTAAGTAATATTGTCTAACCGTCTTTAATATTAAATTAAGATAAAGGTAAAATTGTCCAAATGACATGAGAACATATCATACAGTCAGGTAGAAAAAGCTAACCCACAAGTGATGATTAGTTGTTACACAGCAAAAATATCCAAGTAAAATTTAACCTGTCATGACAAATAGGTAAAATAATCCAAGATTCATTATGTTGAATTATATTTTATCTAATCTCCATTTTCATAAAAGTTGTCAAAAACCAAGTCGTTTAGTAGTAAAAAATGATCGAAAGTTCTCTAAATCACCGATGGGATAAGCGACACAAAAGTTGCCAGATGGATACGAAACCTAGCTCATTCGACGCAGAAAAATTTGCCGATTCTAACGGTGTGTATAACTCAATATCTTCAAAAGTGTCGCTTATCCAATTTCTCCTTTCCAGCGTCGACATGTATTTACGTTTTGCCTCTTGCTCCCATTAGTACCTATACCTACAGGTGGAAGCGAGAGTCATAATGTAATACACCAACTGGATTGCCTCCTACACAAAGTGCGAAATATTCCCTAATGGTGTTGTATGGTGGTGTGTGGTGTATCTGTGGCAACAGGAATATGTTAACATTATATCTGTAAAAAAATCGACTGTTTAGCTATCACAGCTGATAAAATAACAACCTGGTTACAGGCAAGCGGACGCACAGACGGGCGGACAGAAAGTGAAGTCTAAAGGCCCTTCCAGCTTCCCCACAGTTGCCGAACATAGGCGATCGTACGGGACGCAACTTTAGAACTTGTATAGCTGCGTCCATATGATCTCCTATGTTCGGCCAATGTTGTGAAAGGCTGGAGGGTCGGGTCTCTTTTTTTTTTAAACGAGAGTGTGTATCTTTAGTTCGTGTTTATAGCCGTTAGTTCATAGCATGAAGTCCGTTTTGCCAGCCCTCGTGAAATCGTGTCGGATCTCGCTCGCGTACTAGTGAATATGGCGATGTTGGGTGTCGGGCCGACTTCGCCCGCGCCGCACCCCCTCAGACGCCCGCGCGTCGCTGCCACTGATTGAACAGTACGCCGACACCCGATTAAAAATCGGCCCGACAACCTACATAGTGGGAACAGTGAAGCCGACACACGATTGAAAATCGGCCCGACAGTCGACATGTGGGAACGAGCTCTTCAGGCACTTAGTCTCACCGCAAGCGAGTCAACAATGAACTATTGCAGCGGCGAACTATCACCGCCATGCGAGTATCGCCATGTCTCTTTTATTTACACGGGACAGGATTGTTCGTTTTTATACGTAGGTATTTTATACCACGCGAACGACCGAATGCTCTCTCAAAAATGTTAAAGTATAAAACTATATTACGCAAGAAAATAAAAAAAAACTCTTTCAATTCGTAGATATTTACATAAGTAATGACCAATTATGTATGTACATAAAAATTATAAAAAAACTTATTTACAATTTTATTTACAAGTTACGGTTTTCGCAGATGTTCACGGGCGGGGCACACAATCTAGGGGGTTGAGCTCCTGCTGACACAGCCGATAGTGTAAAGGGTGTTGCTGGTCGTCTCTTAAAATTCTCCAAATATTCTTATGATCACAATTAACCGACGACCCGCTTGTCGCACGTGTGCTAGCCGTCGGATTAACGCGAAAATACTCTAAGACGGCCTCCTCGAAATCAGGGTTCATTTTCATCAAGCCTTTCTCTGGGCATTGGTGGTCGAAAAAAAAACCGTAGTCCTGAAGTCGTCGAGTAGCTGCGGCCATGGTGGCATTCGACACGGCGACACCAAACTCCTCATGATAATTCCTTACCGCTAAATTGACATTGTCATTGCAGCCTGCTAGCGTTCTTACCATTTCACAGTATTGAACGTTCGTGAATCTAAACGCCATGATAATTAGAAATATCAACGGAATGAACATACAAATTAAATTGACAAGCAACGTCAAACTCGTAGCGAAAAAAATAATCGTCCAGGTAACCAGCCATTATTACCAAAATACCCCTAAATACTGAAAAAGGTATACAACCTTCAGCAATGCAATATGCACAATGTTGTATTACGAATTTGTAGACTGGGCACGTAAAAAATAACTAAAAATACAAAAAAAAATAAAAATATTACCCCCATCAAGATATAGTTTAATCGATTCTACTCCCGATTCTGAACAAACAGTTTTCTGGTTTTTGGTGTTAAGTAAAACACCGTGTATATTCCTTATATTTCAAATTTCCGTTAAAGTGAACCCTTTCAAGAGACCAACTTCAAGTACTCGTAAGTTGTTGTCAACCATACCAACATGACTCTGCCCGCCTGAAAGGGTTAAGGAAATAAAACTTACTTAAGTAAATATACAATTATCGAATTATTTTTATTATTTGATTTGACATTTAAATGTAAGATAAATAAAAGAATATTAATAATACTGTTTCAAGTGTGGTGTGTGCGAACCCTTTATTGGCTTGTTTCCGCTTCCGGCGATCGCTTGCCGGGAGGCTTTGATTTATTCCGGCTTGTTGCAGAGCATAGGGGTGGCAAGAATTACACAGCCTACTGATCAATATATTATGTCCATGCTTGCATTTTTAAATTGAGGTGCAATCATTTTACATTACGAACCCAATCACAGATTTAATATCGTTTATATGTTATCAGCATATTTATTGCATGATCTTGGAGCGTTTTTCTAAAGTGTTACTTACTCAAAGGGCCATTACAGTACCTACCTACCTTCAGTACATGTTAAATATTTTACCAAAACTTTACTACTATTGGTATAGGAAATCAAATTACCGAAATGAGGCACTGACGGTATTCACTTAAACGGTAAGTTATTTTTCATCACACCTGTTCGGTAAGTGCGCCAATGCGCTGCGCGCCGTAGATGCGGCATTACGCCCTAGGGCAATCAAGGATTTTCATACAACATTACGTCGCACTAGCGCGGCGCCCGCAGCCGACGCAGGCTGGCGGCGGTGGCGGCGCGCGCCGCGCCGTGATTTCTGTTATAAAAATTATGAATTTAGGTCATCCCTGATTTTGAGAAATGATTTAGACCATTTTAGAGTAGTTCTGTGAAAATATATTGTTGTATTTACTTTTTTTGCATCACAGGTGTGATGAAAAACATTGTGTGTGTCACAGGCGGTACACAATTTCTTATTTACCTACTGCCCTTAATACACAATGAACTAATTAGGTGGATTAATCCACCATTATGTCAAAATAAATACAGTAAAGCAACTTTCAATTTTTAAGTAAGGACTTACTCTAAGAAAGCGTTCCATATTTTTGATTGAAATTGAAATACAGTGTTTACCGAGCTTGGCGGAAGATTGCATCCATTTCTCGGATATAATCGAAACATTATTCTCGTAGAGCGCGTAGCCTTGTAGGCAAGCGTAGCGTGTATAACGGATTTCGTAGCGGCTTGGATAATATTGAATATTCTTACATACAATATAACATTCACTAAACTTTAAATTTGTTTTACTCTTAACATAAATAAGAAAGTTTCAGCTTCTGAGCATAAAATCGGATTTTATTTCTTATCCGCTTTCATTTATTTTTGTACCGCGAATTAATGAAATTGGCTACTGCGGCGAAGGACATTAGAAAATTACCAGAATATTAACCCGAAGGTCGTTTTATTTTTGATGCATTATTAATTTTTTTCTTGGGTTGATAACTTTTTTGGAATAAATGTAGTGGTTGAACGTTGCAGCAATGAAATAAAATATTTGCAATCCCATGAATTCTATGAAAATGAAAATTAAATAACAACAAAGACAGGTTTTTAAATGTATTTATGTTTTATTTAGTTGTAATATTGCAAAAAAAACACTAAACCTTCACGTGGTTGCAAATTTGTCAGCCTCTGTAGCCTAGTTGGTAGTGACCCTGCCTACGAAGCTGGAGGTTCCGGGTTCGAATCCCGGCGAGGGCATTCTTTGTGTATTTATTTATCACAAATGTTTGTTCCTTGGTCATGGCCGTGTATGTATTTAAGTATCTATACGTATCTATCTATTATATATATCGTCGCCTGGTACCCACAACACAAGCCTTAATTGAGCTTACCGTGGGACTAGGTTGATTTGTGTAAGATGTCCCAAGATATTTATTTATTTATTTATTTATTTATTTATTAATTATCGGTAGTAGGTATATAGAAAATTCATGCTGTATAGTTATGCAGAATCAAATTGTTTATATAACCATACACTACAGTTTAACTTATAAAATATGATTTCCCCAGGTATCACTTTTAGCTTTAAACATCGAAAAACAAAACAAACGTTAAAATGTAAAAGCAAACCGTAATATTCCTTTATCTCAACTAGCTACCAGAATACAGAAAAAGGCTTTTAGGAGGTACCTGTGCACAGTGCACGATCCGCTAAGTATCAATTCTATTATAGCAAGACCCGTTCACAGCGATATTTCTCTTAAAACTTACCGAATAATAAATTTAGAGATGTGAAACTATTTCTAAAGATGAATAAGTACTTATAGGTATGTTCTATACGAATAATTGATGTATAACCACATAATAAGTAATATTACTACATACAGAAAGGCCACGACCACCCCCGCACCAATTCGAATTACTCCACCCCACTCGGCCGCCGGATGACGTTTGCCGGTATGCGTCGGTAGGCAAGAAGGAAGATGGCTGGCATTTATTGTTGTATTGCGCGTGTACAGACACCCGTACGCACACATAGGCACGGACAAATGTCAGATTGAGTTTTTGTATGCCGTGTCCACTCTGTGGTATAACTAAACGTGTATACGAATGTTAACTCGTTGATAAATTTAATAACTTTCATAATATAAATTTAATTAAAATAGGTAACAAATCTTAATAACAACGCAGCCATTAAAACCAACATCATTATCTTACTTTATGTATCAAAGTCGTTATAAATGTAGATAATACGAGTATAATGAACTTGTGTTGCTGCTGTAAAGGAATCTGAAATAGAATACCTTTTAAAAGTATTAAAATACGTCTTTCGTATACGTATTTCATTTTATTTTATGACGTACTTGGTCACAATAACGTTCGGGTTGCTAAATTGGCACCAGATGAATGTCATAGGTACCATATAAAGAAATAAATGAAAAGGAGTGTTACATTTTGGAGTTACCATTTGATATTACATTTGTGAATTGGTTTGATTATTTTTGTTGCGAATGGGGACCGAATCGGTTTCGTGAGTCCTATTCCGTTAGCAATTAACCCAGCCAACATATCTGACTGACTCTATTCGTGACCTTTATTACCATGGCCATAGGGTTCCCGAATGATTATAAGATAGTGAATTATAAGATAGAAAATATTATAGTGAATTTGTGTTGGTGTAAGGTACATGTAGATATACGATACAGTGCTGGAAATACGGGTTCTTGTGCAAGCAGTGCTGGGTAGGCACAATGGCACAGGCAGACCCCTTCATTATGCATAGAGTCGCTTTGTTTTTATGTCCAGTCCTCACGTAGTTTAAGAAAATGAAACGGTAAAAGAATATTAACTCCCCATAATATGAAACCCAAGAAAGTGTAAGTGAATATTTAAACCTTAATTATATGTGTTATATTTATAAGCATTTTTAATCAATACATTACCAAGATTGATTCAAAATGCTCTCACAAAAGCAAACGTCAATTTTCTTTAACTATTTAAAATCGTTGTAGGTGGAGGTGGTCTGTTGTTACTATATGCTTAGCCAAGTGGCCAATCGCTAACGCTTAGTAGCGTATCGCAGATTTCCCTCTCTGTCACTCTTTCATGTAAGTGCGACGAAGACAGTTAGCTGCCTGTCGCTTGCGATTAACGATTAAGCGTTACCGATTGGCAACTTATCTAAGCACCCTTTTATCAATTTAATTACTAGATCCCACATTAAGGCTCGATTTCACCTAACTTTTATTCGAAGAAAAACGCTTACTCTCTGATAGATCAACATGTTATATTGACTAAATATGAGCGTATTCATTAGAATTACAACAGCTTGTCAGATAATATTTAATTTCGTTAAGGAATTCTACATAAATTAGCATGAATCGTGGCAGAGCAAAAAGTACGTAGGGTGCTATTCATCACGTAAAATATATTCAATATTAGTTTAGATTTTATTCCATATTAAATTGAGGCTAGTTAGATTCTTATTTTATTATAAATGCATCATCATCATCAGCCTATATTAATCCACTGTTGGACGTAGGCCTCCCCTATTAACTATGCGTATAGACGCATTAGGAGGTAAATGCCCATAATCGCAACGCTGGGCAAGCGGATTGACGATCGCAGTAATGTGTCCACTATGATGAATGCCCATCATCAATCTTGTAGAATGGTCAGTGACACTTCAATCCCTTAGTCGACTCTTACGACACCCGCAGGAGGAGTTGGGGTGGTGACAAATGTATTCTTACTGCCGTCACCACATGGCAATGCATACATAGCATGCATACATAGTTAATAAAATATAATATATATAAATAAATTAGTCATAAAGTATAAATACTGCACGTTAATGTTGTGTCAAGTTATTTGAAAATTTACAACATTATTGTTTCGATAAAAATTAGGTATTCAGTTTGAACTTTGCACAAAACGGAAAGTTATTCGCAAATACGAAATTTACAGTTCTGGATAATGAACTCTGAAGCTTTGTTTTGAGTAAATAAGCATGAAATTGTAAAAGTTTGTCTACTGGTTAATCCCTAAAATAAACGCAGTTGTTCGGAGTGCTATTTTACATTTAAAGGCTAACCCTTATTTATAAACGTTTGTTAACTTAACAAGCCGCTAATAAATGTTTGTCCCTTTTGCTCTTATGGACACATTGTTAAGACCGAAAGGGACAAACAATTATTAGCGGCTTGTTAAGTTAACAAACGTTTATGAATAAGGGAGTAAATTTTTAAGGTTAAATTATACTGATTAATGAAATACTGCGATAAAAGTAAGTGTTTTACTTTTATTTTTACAACGATTACATAAAACTTGAAAGTCGCACGTCGCACAACATTGCCTTTCAAAGACTGTCCTAAAATTTCGAGCACAAAATTGTAAACCCTTCAATGCATTACGGTCATGAATTTCTTATTAACCCATGGAAAGTTCATTTTGAAATTGGCAAATGTCAATCAAATTGGGCAAAGATGTTGCACGGGCATGCGCGCTAAATGTACGTCCACCGCAGCACATTGCACAATCATTTATGGGGACATTTTTGATGTTAACGTTTAAGTAATATATCGAGGGTCACGTGGTCAAACCCGATAAGTCATTGAAATAACAACCTCACGTCAGTGTCACATAGTTCGTATTTTAAAAACCGGTTTGCTCAACTTATCGGGTTCGACCACCCAATACCCTCGATATTATAAAACAGGTTTATAAAACAGCGATGTATTTTTTTTAATGACGAGAAAATCATCCATCGCCCATACAAAAATTTGTATTTGTAGTTTTTCTAAATAAAAGTACCAGCCAACTAAAAGTAAATTAAAATATTAGAATAAAACAATTTGAGTTGTTTCACAAAACTAAAAGTAAATTCCGGGTTCGAATCTCGGCGAGGGCATTATTTGTGTATTTATTTATCACAAATATTTGTTCCTTGGTCATGGCTGTCTATAGTATCTATGTATGTCAGTATACAGTGTGTATATGAAATATAGCCGCATATTGTAACCAGACGTAGATTTAAGTATTATAATCTAACTTTTATGACAATTATTAATTTAGCGTTAACTACCATGCCGTAATTATTTTTTGTTTTTTTTTAGCAGCAATGTACGACGTACACTTATCACTAGTGACAGTTGCGACATTACGATGTTTTTTGTCAACAAACAACAACAAAGCTTTACATTGCGTGCTGAATTATTTTATATGAAAGAAAAAAGTTTGAACATATTGCGAAAACACAAATCAAATTATTTATTAACTAAATATTTTGATTTGTACTTTTAATTTTTCTCCAGTAGTCACACTACTTAATACTATATAAATTATAAATATTAGATGTCATATACCAAAGAAAAAATCGGCCGAGGGGTACAGGCATCAGCCGCGAAAGCTGAGTACGTGGGTTCGATCCCCACCTCGGACATAGGTGATCTTGGTCGTTTTTCTTTGGTATATGACATCTAATATTTATGAAAAAGTTTGCTTTTTTTAAATAATTTTGCGATAAATATATTAATTAGTGCCTATACTAAGACCCCCTAAAGTTTGCGGTTATATAAAATATACACGCTGTATATATCTATCTATTATATATATCGTCGCCTAGTACCCACATCACAAGCCATAATTGAGCTTACCGTGGGACTAGGTGGATTTGTGTAAGATGTCCCAAGATATTAATTTATTATTTATTTATTATTCAAATTCACTTTTTTTCCCTTAGAAATGTTTTACTTATTATCTTATTAAGAGCGTACTGTGATGCAGTGAAGAATAATTCTAGACATGAGATAGTAGCTAAATTATGAAGTGTTAATTAGAGACGGGACCTAATTGCAGCTCGGCATTTATCAAACATTTGAGCTGAACGTAATTGTTCGGCACCACTTATTTGCTCAGACCGCGCACCGTGTTTGGCTACATTTAATCAAGCACCGCGCTGTTTGAAACCGAGGACTCTATTCAGAATGACGTCAGTTCGCTTTATGTAGGTAAACGTTTGCGTTGACCGTTTCTATATAATAATATACATGTATATACAGGGTGGAAAGGGACGACGTTCCTTCCCGCTACCGACCGACTCTACCAACCATTACGATGAACTTTCAGTATGGGACCAACATCGAAAGAGTACATGGAAAATTGACTTTTCCATACTATTGAACTCTAACTAATCACTCACTTTGTATAAGGGGTTACATTTTTTTAAAGATATTTCTATGTGTACCAACATAGAAATATCTTTGAAAAATATTTATATACTGAAAGTTCATCATAATGGTTGGTAGAATCGGTCGGTAGCGGGAAGGAACGTCGTCCTTTTCCACCCTGTATTATGTAAATCTAGTACGGGCAAATCCTTTAACGGGGGTTACATTTACATCCTAGCCTGCGACCATATATAACATGGACGTCTAACGCCAGCTCAAAAATGCCCCCAAAACCAATTGTTCAATTGTGCCAAGATAGGCAGGACATAGCGCTTTTCGTAACACCGCGCATATTTCGGCGCAACATCTTTGACAAATATTTATTGAATATCGCCAATCAAAACTTTGACGGACCAATCACAACTATTTTTAAATAGCGGTTTAAGTTTCTATAGGTTGATATTCAAATTCATTGCCGTGATGCATTGAACAGAGGGTGACACTTGTCAACTGAAATTCAGGACCGTTTTTGAAAGGCAATTTAGTATGGCGTGCGGCTTCCATGTTTTATTTGTTCGTAGATCCTAGCTTAACTTATATTATGAATGTTACTTAGAATCGCACTACAAATATTCATACAAAATAATTCCGCCCCCAATGAAACGCAACACACTCGAATTAAACGATCGTTCACGGGTAAAAGCGGATGACACAATGCCATAACAATGTTTATAGCTCTCTCTCCAAAAAAAAAAATGCTTTTAAGAACCTTGACGTCGAATAAAGGGTCACACACTAAGTACATTCATTTATTTTTAATTTAGTCACATTTTTGTGAGTTTTTAAATTTTAAGTTTGTTTTTTAAGATGTTTAATATTTAAAATTTAGGTATTAAATGTCATGTTTTATGATAACATTGTATTCTGATGACGTTCACATCGAATATAATAACGACCCAAACAAAGATAACGTCATTTCTCTATCTTTTTATTTAGAATATTATTTACAATTGTTAGTATTTTAGTGAATAGACACAATTAAATAAAAAATAAAAATACATTTTAATCTTTTTATTTTAAATCAATATGTGCATTTTTACTGTTCTCTAAAATCGATCCTTGGGGTCCCCATAACAAATTATATCTGTAATACTTGTAGTTTTAGATTTCTCCCTACTGGTCCAATTGGATTGATCAGTCCATATATTTGAAAATAAAAAAAAGTAGAGAAATTAACCACCCAACCCTCATAATGGAAACAGGAGATGAATTTGTTATTAATAAAAACCTAACAAAAAGGTGCTGTTATTAAATTGAATAAGTGTTGAAACACAAGTAAAAGAGCTGACTTGATTACATCATTTGTATCTCGCAAACAAATTGGGGTTTTAAATGCTAGCCCCAGCCTGAGTGGCAATTTAATTTGGATCTTGTTTTTGTGAAATATTTTACAAAAAAATATTTTTTTTACACTCTTACTTATTTATAGACCACGTGCCGACTATATATACGGACATTACAGAACCTATGCATGTATTTTATAAAGATAACGCGTCGCATAAACTTATATAATAATATGATATAACAATGACTTTGGTCCTAGCGTTATTGGTTACATTCTGACATATTCTAATATAATCCATAAGGTCGAAATCACTGACATAACTGGTATGCCTAATCTATAGAACCAACTATTATTTAGCGAATAATAATATGTTGCTACATTTAGCTATAATAATGAATCCATTTAATATAAAAAAAACATAGCCATTAAGTTCTGGATGTAACCAAATAATTCAGTGTAAAATACCTATGTAACATCTATTATGTTAGTGTTAAATGAGATGAATATTTATTGAAAGTCCGTCTTAGTCATTCTTCAAGCTAAGAACAAAACACAATCGTTTAACAAACCATATATTTTTAAACTTATTATATTCATAATACTAATTGTTACCTGCCTAAGCTAAACATGATCTGGGAGTTAATCGTGAATTGAAGTTCTTTGCACTAATTCTGTGGCTTCGTATATAATTATTAATTACCTATCCAGTCTGTTTGTACATGAAATATTATAGTAATATTACCAGCTTTAAGCTCTTTGTTAAAACTTCGTTCCATTGTGTCGGCTTTGGTTCATAGCTGGAAGGATTTACATATTAAATGTAAATTTCCCATAGTGGATTATACTCGTATTCGTAGAAGTTAAAATGTTCAACAAGATTTAAATCCTGCTGAATAAATACACGTAAAATCAGTAAAACAATTTGGTTTGCAATAATTTGAGAATTAATACAACATAGGCAACATAACGACATAAGCGGATCTGTAGATACACTTACTTGTATATATATTGTGGGTAGGTATTTATAAAACCGTAATTCGGCTCACCTGCAAACAAAGACAAAAAAGCATAAGATTTTTTTGCATAGCCCGCTATAGGGTAATTAATGTCATTATACAACTAATTCCTTAATAAACTTATTATCCCTCTCGCTTGTACCAATATTCGAGTTTGAGGCCGATCAACCGTAGGTCATGGTAGGCACACATGTTGACACGCACCCTGTCGACCGGTAATTTGAAGACCAGGCGGGTTACCATGATGTCTTAAATGCGGTTCAGTTTAGGTTCGCCTTGTCAGTTTTGACAGTTATTCTATACAAATAGAACTGATATATAGCGATTCAGATTAGGTCCTACACTGAATTGCATTAGTAGATCGTGGTACCCCATGTTAATACTCGCTTAAAAAACTCTTATAAATTAGTGTAGCGTAGCGCATCATGATTTTATGACGCACGCATGTAATCGCCCTACAACACTAAACAGTTTATTACTAAACTTCATTAATAATAAAATTACTATTTTTGACGGTCCAACCCATACAATATTAAGCAAACAGAAATATGAATACTATCCATGTACTTATTTAGATACCTACAATATAAATAGGTACTTGTTGTGTTTTCTTTTTTAGGGCCCATAGTAAACAATTTGCCATGTCCGTCTGTCCGCAGAATAGCTCTGTGACCGTTAGTACTACAAACTTGCAATCTTGTATGGGTTTACATTATAATCACGCTGATAAAGTGGTAATATAAAATATAGTAAAAATTGTTTTTCTTTCGGGTACGGGGTATTTTTTTTATTTAATGATGTCCTATCGTGGGATCGTTGAATATGACTTTAAAAAAGAATGGATCAAAAAAAAAATTTAAGTAAACAATTTCCGGCGATATCCGCTCCAGAATAAAAAAAATGTGCCCAAAAACGGATCAAATGTTACGTAATAACGGAACCCTACACTGAGCATCGCCCAACATGTTTTATTTTTAATTTATTGAATAAGAAAGTTTTAGTACAATAAGTTTCGCAAGGACATAGGCAACAATGACAGACCTTATTCGTAATCATAAACGTCTCCTAACTTAGCAAGTCGATGAGGATCGTTTGTGCCTTTCAGTCTTTTCAATGTGTCTATACGATCGAAAGGGACAAACGAGAGTTAGCGGCTTTCTAAATAATGAATCGATTGAATCAGGCGTTACTTTGCGGAAGTCCAAATTAAAGGTGAACAATATTATTTTGCTCTTTCGCGATACAGAACGTGTAGTAACTAAGTGTAACCCGCTATAAATATATGCGTATTTTTAGCATATAATTGATTTTCTCATCCTCCCGCCGCAAAAATAATAACCTAACCTAACCACTTATAACAAACCACCACCAATAATAGGTACTATACTGGACACGTGTTTGCCCTCTCTACGAGGCATCATCAGGAGTTCATTGAGGAGTTGAAATTAGTAGCATGCAAAAAATACGCAAGTAATTATAGTGGGTTACACTAATTAACTACACGTTCTGTATCGCGGAAGAACAAAGTAATATTGCTCATCCAGCTTTCTAAGTTAAGTAGCAGATGTTTATATACCTTACAAGGGGCTGAATGTATAAAGACAATTGACTTTGGTCAGTAATTAGGAAACCATGTAGTGCATTCTATTAAGTTTATAAATTAGTGTTTCTCACTAGCTCGTAAAGTGCTCGTTTATCTTTTAATACGAACGTGTAAAAACGCATATTATTCACTTGTGTGGCAAAGTAATGACGTTGGAGCGTAGCGCGAAGTAGCATTCGTTTGACAGATAACAAAACGTAAAATGCTCATGGAAATCGTTCCATATTAATGATAATTAAATAATTTGTTTGAGAATTTAGTGTAAAATACAAACCTTTATATAATATGATGATTTTAACACACAAATCCTAAAATTCCATACGTAACGTACCTGATCGAAACATACAAAATTCTGACGGGATACTACGACTTAGACCAATTTCAGGACATCTTCAAGCGTAACAATAACACCCAAACTCGAGGCCATCAATTCAAACTATCAATTGATCTGCACAAGAATAACCCTCGCAAACACTTTCTCAGCAACCGAGTGGTCAAAATGTGGAACAAATTACCAGAAGACGTAATCTCAGCAGCGAATGTCAATCAATTTAAGAATAGACTAGACAAACACCTAACTACCCAAAAGAATACTCTTTACTAAGTGAAGATAAACTGGATACAGGCACCTATCAGTTGTTTCAACTGCCTGCCTGATAACACACAATAATAATAATAATAATAATAACAATTGTTTTAGTGAATGATGATAAGATGACTAGATGCAATCACAAAACGCAGAAAATGTCAGCGTCAACATTGTCAATGAATATTATAGGTTATAATCTTTATTTACCGACTCGAACACGCATAAAAATAGTAAACTAAACAACTTTCAGAGTGTTCTGTTATAATTTTGTAAAAATAATGAATGAGAATGATTTAATAATGCATTGGCGTTGGTGTGCAACTACAGGAATGTGTTAAAATCGTCCTGCGTTTACTTTTTCGTGCTAAGTTTGCATTAAATACATGATGCATTTGGAAAATTATTATCACTATTATTAAATTATTATGATGATTGTTATGTGAACAAATAATTACCTTTTTTGAGTTTCCTCGCTATAGTGAGGGGAAAAGTTTTGTGTTACACACGGGTGCAAATGTATTTTCCCCTCACTAGCTCGTAAAGCGCTCGTTTATCCTTTAATACGAGCGGGTAAAAACGCTTTTTACACACTTGTGAATAAAGTAATTTGACATTTCTCTAATTCCTATAGCCCCCTACTGCCTAGTATAAGTGGATCTGTATGACCGTAGTAAACATGCGCAATCGGAGCTCACATGTTAAATTGGTCGTTTCTCATGTGCTTTGTAAGCCATTGGCAATATTTATGTTCCATAGGTAACTCTATTCTACGATACGTTTCGACATAGAGTTTTAAATAGTTTATTTAAGTTAATTTACATTTGGATGAGATTTGTAATCATATTTCCTCGCGATAGTGAGGGGAAAAAAGTTGTATTACACTTGGCGGCAAAGTTTGTTCAACTCTCGTGCCTTGAGACCTTCGCAATGCTCAAGATTCCAGTTTTTGAACCACTCGCTACGCTCGTGGCTCGATTTTGGAATCTTTCGCTAGCTCAGGTCTCAATATTGGCACGACAGTTAAACAACAACTTTGCCCCCTTGTATAATAAATAACTATTTACTTCTCGTATGTTAAAACACTCGCTGCGCTCAGGATTCTATTTTAGAACCACTCGCTTCGCTCGTGGTTCAACTATATAATCCTTTCGCTTGCTCGTCTTTCAATTTCATACTCGCGGGTAAAATACAACTTTGCATCCTTGTATAACAATAGTACATTACTACCGAGGCCGGGAAGTGACTGGTTGCCGGTCGAATATATGTAGACGGCCGAGCGAAGCGAGGCCGGATAGTATTCGGACGGCAACCCGTCACTTCATGGCCGAGGTATGTAAAATGCTTTTCTCAAACATGCAATGAAATGAAACAAAAAAATGTATCTTCTTTCTAAGAAATTATAAGTCAACTACATAACTAAGTCTTTCAAACACAACAAAAGTCAAATACGACACCGACACCTCATTTTTTTTTTAAGATTGACTTGTTTGAAAGTTGATGTTGATTAATCGCATGCAGTGATCGGGGCCGACGGATCGCGCCGTGTAATACTGCTTTTTAAATATTATTTTGAGTAGTTATTATACATTTATTTTAAATTATATAATTTAAATATGTACCTAATTATAACTGCAAAAATTTGCCAATTATTTTTTTTTATACTAATATTACTTACAGATAATTATTGGCTAAAAGCCAAGATGCTAGGTCACAAACCTATGTCAAATGAAAATTAAAAAAGAGGTACTTGCCGGCCTAGGCCGGCAACGAGCTACTTCCCGGCCACTTTTTTGGCACTTAACTACAACATTTCATTGCATGTTTGAGAAAATAACTATTAACACGTTAACTGCGTAGCTGTATTTTGTATACTCGCTCACAGTGCGATACAACCCACGAGAGTCGTATATAACTTTCGCGCTGTGCGGTACAAGTCAATTATACCCTGTGCGAAGGGGTTGAAATTTTACTTAAAATATCTTTAATTACATATGCATGTGATATAATTTATTTTACCCTTGTTTAATTCAATAACTAATGTACATTATATCCGTTTCGCCGAAGTTGAAGCCTAATCGTTTAGCTTTTATAGACGAATTAATTAACAAGTCAAAACTGACCTGTAACGCACAGCCAGGACGGGCATAAGTGAAAGTGTCGATGATTTGGTAGTGATGGGAAAGATAAACAAACAAATATGTCGATTTAATTGCTTATTTTATTTACCAAACATTTTTAAGTAAATGGTTAATTATTTACTCGTGAAATACGTTTTTCTCATACAGGTGTATTCAACAGGTCACTAATCATATCATCATTCATAGGTGTGTCTATCAAATTAAGTATGTGTTGATATTTTATATCGCTTAAAGAACCACATTCGCTAGCATTTCCGGGAAAATATATATTTTCTAGGATCGAATATGTGCAACGAGATGAAGGACTCACGTAAGTAGGTACATTTTTCTGATAAATTTTGAGGTAGATCAGGCGAAAAGGAAACTACTAAGTTACGTGTCTTACGTGGAGGCTTTTGTTTTAGTCTTTCGAATATTTTGTCTAACATTCTTCTTGACCGCTTTGTTCTAGACGCATTCATTTTTATACACGAAATATAACAAACGTGTGTATTAATAGTAGGATAACAACACTAATGCACTCTACCCTTACTTGCAGTGCTATACAAGGCTGTACAGAACAGGTCATATAGACCCTGTTCCGCACTGAGTAACAAAAACCATAATCTGGTGCGAACAGGGCAACTGTGACTTGTTCATTTATTCATATTTTGCCGGGTAGAATGTAAAACGACAATCATAAATGTATACTTGACTATATCAAAAAATTAAAATGTCACGAGATTACCGTCTTCGCACCAGGGGGAAAACATGCATATCGGCCGTCGCACTAGGCGGAAGTTTAGAACCGGGTCAAAATGACCTGTTTCGCAGTGAACGTGTTAACCGTTGCTTTAAAGCAGGCATGAAATACCATGCATTAAAAACGTACACTTACCTATAAACATAAATAAAATTGCAAGTCCGATGTAAGCATCGGACTCTTTCCTTATTATTTAAATAAGTATCAGAGACATCATGTCCTCTTTGAGATATATCTTCCTCCGAACCATGTACCTGTTATAAACCAGCATGAGCATAACATATTGAAATCAGACGTAAAGTAAAACTTTGGGGAATTTCCCCGAGGAACCAGTCGTAAAATATACTACGGCACTACAGATATGAAATAGCAGGTTACTTACATGCCTAGTTTTATGATATAATAGATTACCCTCGTTTCCTTGTCAGTCAACTAAAACAGGCTACATTTGTTGTTATTTCGCAGCAGCTACGACGTTTTAGATTTTTTAGAACAAAATTTACTTTAACGGATTTACTTGGATCTGTATCATAAATAATATTAAATACTATTTGATCTTAATAAAACGTCGTATCTGCTGCCATTATTACATTTTAATGATACAGATTTAATTGATGGTAATATGATTTATACAAATTCAGCCAAACTTTTTTATAAAATAATTGGATATAAGTTAAACGTCATAAAATGTACAGTCAAGGGCATTAATATATATACACTTCTCCATACTGATCCCTTACAAATGTGTCTATATATTAATGCCCTCAACTGTACACTTACTTACGTATCTGTATACCAAATTATAGGTAAGTAGATAGATAGATAGATAGATAAATCTTTATTCATTCCCACAACATACATGGCTTAGATAAAAACAAACAAAATCAATTTCAACAATAAGCAAAATGTAACATTTATGCAACTTAAAACTAACATTAGAACAGGAACTTAAACTACAAGCAATGAAGCCATGTGTCGTGGCATAGAAAAGGCGCTGGCTCAGCATAATGATGCGGCAAGACGCATCGCTGGTATTCTGCCAGTACCTTAGGTTAGGTAGCTGAACAAATTATGCACCGCTTAAAATAATTTTACCTAAAACTACCGTGCAATTCAAGTTAAGTTGATAGTACTATATTATTTATTGTGAAGAGAAGTGATTGCGTGTGATGGAGTTTAAATTATTATGCTTTTTTTTTGGGTACAAAAGTACTACTTCAGTGCGTTAAATTAGTGTCATTCATTCAATATGTTTAAAGTGTGTAACTATGTAAATGTAACAACAAACATGGGGGTTCGGTGGGAGTGCGTGTCCTATAATATCTGAACATATAGATGAAAAAAGTAAATAAGTTAAAATAAAATAAATAGTGAATAGCATAAATTGTTTACATATATATTCAATAAGGAATTTATTATTATTTGTATCTCCTTGAGGATCACGGGCTTACAAATCCCGGTTTTTTGATAGGCTTGCGCGGGGATACAGATCCAACACGTAGAGGCCCTTTGGAGAAATTTGCTGTGTTGTACACCTGCTGCAACCCGTACACGGGCACAAATACATATCCGTAAACCGGTCCCAGCAGGCGTATAGAGACTATTGAGAAGGAATGGAAAAGACTAATGGGCTATGGTGATGGAGGATGGATGGATCAGAAATGGAGCTATAGAAAAAGAGGTCCGGACACCTGCCATAACAATGATTTCTCTTTGCTATCGAGGCAGGCGGTGACTCGCCGCCGACTAGATGGGCCCCCGTAAATGCCGTCACAAGAGACAGCCAGGGGCAACACCGGTGTAGGCGGCTCAGGAGTGTAGAGAGGTGTACACCGCTTTCTGCGCAGTGGCTTGACGGCCGCTGCACCAACTCGCGACTTACGCAAATTTACACTTCCACCCCTGGAGCATATAGCTCTGACGACTCCTCTCTGGACGGCCAGTTAAGGCAAGCCAGAGCTAGAGTCCTACGGGTCCCCTTGGGGTTCCACTCCGACCGACGAAGACACGCCGGAGGCGGGGACCCTAACCGACTCTCGGGAGCACTCGGGTCCGTGGGGTCGTTACTCCCCAACAGCTCGCCACAAGCTGCCCTGCGGCCTTATTATTATTATTATTATTGTGTGTTATCAGGCAGGCAGTTGAAACAACTGATAGGTGCCTGTATCCAGTTTATCTTCACTTAGTAAAGAGTATTCTTTTGGGTAGTTAGGTGTTTGTCTAGTCTATTCTTAAATTGATTGACATTCGCTGCTGAGATTACGTCTTCTGGTAATTTGTTCCACATTTTGACCACTCGGTTGCTGAGAAAGTGTTTGCGAGGGTTATTCTTGTGCAGATCAATTGATAGTTTGAATTGATGGCCTCGAGTTTGGGTGTTATTGTTACGCTTGAAGATGTCCTGAAAATGGTCTAAGTCGTAATATCCCGTCAGAATTTTGTATGTTTCGATCAGGTCCCCACGCTTTCGGCGATCTTCTAATGTCGTTAGCTTCAGCACTTTCAGCCTTTCTTCATAGGACATGTTTTTTAGTTGCTTCGGTAGCTTAGTGAAACTACGTTGCACTTTCTCAAGCATCTCAATGTCTTTGACAAAATATGGGCTCCACACTTGAAACCCGTATTCCAAAACAGGTCTAACATACGTCTTGTATATCTTAAGCATGAGTTCAGGTGTTAGTATTCCAAAGGCTTTTCTGGCGAGATATATTATGGGCTTTGCTTTTTTGGTGATGGTTGTCAGGTGTTCTTCCCATTTAAGGTTTCCGGTAATTTTGATACCCAGGTCTGTTTGTACTTTGACTGGCTTGAGTTTAGTTCCTTCTAGGGTGTATGTAAGATGCGGATTATGGTAACCAACTTGTAGAACGAGTGGAACGAAGGAGTTTAAGATGACATTTGATTGATTTTAAAGTCTCTGTTGGTCAAGAAGATATTGTCGATACTTTTGTTTGAAATTCGCCTTATTCTTTAATTGTCGGATTGGTGGAGGTATATTATTCCAACATTTGGTCGCGCGGTATCGGAAACTCCCTCTAAAGGCGGCAGATCTGTGTTGAGAAACCTGCAACACTATAGCCCGCGACGGTCTCATTTGATGGTGATTGCTGCTTTTTGAAAACCATACGAGTTTCTTATAAAGATATGATGGCTGTTTTGTTTGAACAGTCTCAAAGAGCAAGCAAGCAAACATGAGCTCGTTACGAGCAGCCATTTTGTACGCGGAGGGATTTTAAAACAAAATCTAGCGCAAGCATTTTGAACTTGTTGAATCAGCCGCCACGATCGAGCAAGAAGACAAGAACCATAAACGGTTAGACAATAATTTAGTTTCGATAATACACGAGTTTCACAGAGTCTCACTCGCAGACTGACAGAGAGAAAATTTTGTACATTATAAAGAACTTTCAAACGATAAAAACAATTTCGAACAATGTCCACCACATGCTTCTTGAAACGTAGGTTTGTATCAAATAAAAGCCCAAGGTAAAGGCCTCAAGTACCTACTATTGCCATAAGTAGTTAGTCGTTGTCAAACCATCTTGTCTAACGAAAATAGTATCGCACCAGTGTTGCGAACTGATGCAATTATTCGAGCACTCGATGTGATAGCACAGAAAATTATATTTATTTTTCATTTGATAAAGTGCAAAAGAAGGTTAGCAATAAAAATAATAATTTCTTATCGTTCCGTTTTAATGTAGTTGTCGTAAAACGGAGCCTGTTTTAACGGTTGACAGAAAAGTGCTTGAGTATTTAGGACCACTTTTTTAACCTGATGCGTTACCTGTGTTTTAAATTTTTATTGATATTGCCAAGTGTTACTGGCAAAATGAGCATTTCTAATGAGATGTAGGTTATTAACCAAAACAAGCATAATTGGATCTGGATCTTTAATTTGATGTCATTATCAAATGGCTATAATAATAACACAACGGCAAATCTTTTTGTGATCAATACATGACCGATGACGTTAAAAGTTTTGATGTTGCCGAAGATACGCGAAGATACGTCAAAGTCAATACTGATGAAATGATGAGTCAGAACATTAATTATATCTAATAATTTGTAGAGAAGTGAAGAGAAGTCAAATCAGACATCGCGTATAAAATAGTAAAAAATCGGCGAAAATGTTTTAAAATTAGAATAGGTTGCCAACCTATTGAAAACACTCAAAGGTATCCTTATTTTATCCAGGAGCTAGAACTAAGGACGTAGACTATTGAAGACATTAGTTAGACCCACGTCATTGCCTTTGATGTCGCTACGGCAGCTGTAATATGTTACCTAGGGAAGCTCTTTTATCTTCATTGTGACGGAGAATGGGCGGCGAGAGTCATTCTTCCAAATTATATACTTTAAAGGTTTCGTAACTGAGCAATGACTACAGACATTTATAAAATTGTGCAATACGTATATTATCTATACAATTTTGGGTCAAAATTATTTTCGTTGTCTTGTTTCCTACCACTCTGTCACGCTTTTAGTTGCTGTTTCGACTCAGTATTTAAAAAAATCCGGTGCACTTGAATTTCTTTTTCACGCTAGATCCATACATCAGAAATTGAAAACATAACATCATCTCATACAAAAATAACAACTGCGTCACGTTTTTTAGAGACACATAAATAGACAACGAAAAGAATTTTGACCCTTTTATGCAATAAGCGACTTGTTTATGAGAAAATCATCCTCACCACGACACGATCTGAGACTTTTTAGAACATAACTAATGCCGTTTAGAATTAAATATTTTTCTTCCGTAATCCAGTTTCCGTAAGAAGTTATTTATTCCAATAGCGTATTACATATAAATCAAATTTTAAATGCTATTAAATTAGAATTAATAGCAACAAGGTTAGATCCTTTAAACCGTCATAACTCATTCCCTTTGCTTTAATCCTGTTGTAAACTGTGGCTTTATAATAAATGAATTACGTGAGGGTACGTTCAGTCAACCAAAAATCTGATATGTACCACTTTTCGACTCTATTATGAGGTAATAAAGTAAACATTTTGGCTGACTGTACTGAAAGGTGACGAGGTGTAGTTAATTGTACATTAAAAACTAGGACCTAGAATAGGTAACTAAAGAAAATATCTTTAAAAATATACCACTCAAAACATTTAATATATAGTGTGTGTATTTTATACAGGCGAATAATTAATCCAGGTATAATATCTGATGCTACAAATTGTATAAGATAATCATTTCGTAAAATTTTGCTGTTAATTAGGTGTAATGATTTTTCTAAAATGCAACCCAGCAGCAATGTATGCCGTCCAACTGACATGACACTCGTATGACGTTTAGATTACTTATGTCTACGTTAATTAATGTGGGTGTAATACATTGCATGCTCAATTATTTTTTATGAAATAAAATATCTTGATTTCCTAAAGAAATTGAATGTCAACAGGTTCCCTGGGTTCGATAGTAATCGCCATTAAAATATTCGACCGTATCAAATACATACGCTGTATAGTGTATAAAAAATATAAGAACAGTGATTAAATATTTAAGTATACACATAGGTATGATATCACCAATTTATTCTATATTAAGTTCTTTTTTAGAACTTTCTGCTTAAAAGCGCGTTAGTGTTTTAGCCATGTGCGTATTTCATGTTTAATGAAAGTACCTAACTATAAGTATATATGATGAATTTTTAATATAACTGAATACAACCAGGTAGGATACGTTTTAGTGCCATGGAGCAATGTTGTAATTAATAATAAACGCGTATCTGTCTAAATAGTTTATGAAGCATCGAGCAGCAATGTAATACCTACTAACATGAATTTGACAGGTGGAAGAATCGGATATCTATTGATTGATGTGACAAAGTAATCACGTCAGAAGCGTGATGATATTGCACGTTGAATTGATTTGTATGAAAAAAAAATGTGTTGTACTCGTAAATTACTAATAAAATTATTAACTATGAAAATCCACTTAAGTAGGCTACTACTTAAGTAGATTTTCATTTAAAAGGCTACTTTTATCAATAGTTTAAGTTTATATTAGAAATATGGTTGTGTTATCCAGTAGTGTTATTTCCACCAAATGTTTGCGAGCAGAATATACGAGTAATAAAAGACTAAACAAGATTAATCCTATTTACTGGATTAACACGTATTGTCAGTGGAGTACTAATTCGGGACAAAACCTAATTACTGCGACTTCAGCAAATGTCCACAACTAACCAAATCCTTGTTACTAAATTAAATGACGAATGTGTACCGTACCTTACCTACTCATAATTAAGATAATTAATAACTCCTAATTAAGATAATTCTGCTAGTAGCATTAATATGCTACTAGCAGAATTATCTCACTAGCGACAAGTTTGTTGAATATGCCAATAGTTTCGTTTAAATTTTCACAACATAGGGTCGCTTTCTCTGTCCTTATATTCTGTCCAAATGTGTCGCATGAAAAGAATTGTAAATAGTTTTTGAAAGTATTATTATTTTTCGAACAATGAAGGCTTTTCTAACACTTTGAGCGCGGGGAACTCCCGAGGGGAGCTCTCTGTGGGAGGTCCATTTTCGCTACAAAGCGGAAAAAACACGGGATCTGCTACGAGCGTAGCGCGTAGCACTCGTCCGCAATGAAAGTGTTAATATATAGAATTATTCAAGAGGAATGTTTTAATGTCATTTTCTTTGTTTTTTTTTATTTGTTATATATTATATTATACCAGGTGAATTTTGGGTCATCGAGCAGGAGCAAACAGGGTACTGGGGACGATCAAGCTGCGCAATTTTCACTATGGGGACAACGAAAAAAAAGCGATAAAAAAATCTAATCATGAGCTAATATAGAATCAATTAACTCATAATAATATTTTTTCTTTCTTTTGGTGGTACCTATAGAGAAAATTGAGCAGCACGATCATCCCATATATATCCCATAGATATCCCTGTTCACTGACCCAAAAGTCAACCTGTATAACCATTTTAACACATTTAAAACTTTTAAACATCCTGAAAGGATATAAAAATCAACATTCGTGTTTTTTCATAAATACCTAACCAACATTTTAAATAAGTACCTAATCTACGTTAGCCAAAGGCAAAAATACGATTTACAGCGATCGGTATGAATTTCGTCATAATTAATCGAGTAATTTGAGACGGCGTCACCCCGAGAGACTCCATTGACGACCTTTTTGATCTTTCCTTTAGACTATTGATATGTATGAAAACGTATCACGTGTAGTCCCGCACCTAGCGTCAGGTCGTTAGAATCATAAGTGTAATTCTTTTTACAATATAAAAATCAAATTGGAACAATAATAATAATAACGAATACCATTATAATCATCAAATAGATTTTCAATCGGGATTTCATGAATATTAAATTATCCGCATTTGTATATTTCGTAAAATTTAATTCTGTTTGCACAGTTTACTGTCTCATTCTGTTCACTGCTTATATACATTATAATATACAAAAGTATTTTAGTATTTTGAAACATATTTTATAATTTCTTTTATCAAGAATATCATCCAATTTGAAAAAAAAATCTAAACTTCATGAGAGGTATTTATGTAGGTTAAAAGACAATTATGTAATTATTGAATAGGTACCCTCTTGCTTTAGTTGATTAAAATTCGCTACCGACAAGTAACTTAAAAGTATTGATAAAGTTGGATTACCACCAAAAAGCCATCAATCAGATAAGATTTCTCCGCAGCGAAAATTCCTTGTAACTGGGTCAAACCCTTAACAAATAATGCTTTGTCATTTTCTAGTTAAGCCAATAAACCGGCATTTTGACACCAAGAAGCAATTTGAGCTACGAAGGAGTAAGGCACGAATCTTGATATTCTAATTATAATTTGGTTACTTAAATACAAATCCAAACATGTGTTTTGTAGATGCTTAGGATTTCTAATTACGTTAAAAATCCGGTATAATTTCCAAACGTGCGAGAATAACGTTGTACACAGAAATAATTAATAAAAAACACGCATACTTAACTTTATTTTTGCATTTTCCTTGTCTGAAACATAAAAGCCGTGCGCACAAACTTTTTCAGGAAACTGTATTCTTATGGCACATTGGGGAAAAAACTTTCGCAACCATGGTTCCATGTATTTGGTATGTAATACACGGTACCGTCGGTACCTAAATGTAGATACTCAAACAGTTTGAAACTTCAATTTATATCGGCTTTAGGAGGCCAAATTCTGTTTTCAGCTAGCCTATCCCCTTACCTACTCAAAAGTTGTTATCGTAACGAGCAATGTGAGTCGGGATACATTTTCCATGACATGACTTACTTCCACTTCATTAAGTCTAGTAGGTACATTAAGTCTTTGTTCAAATTCCATTCGTTCACCGCTCGCAGACATGATTATCGAGATACAAGATAATGTCTCTGATATTTTATGACAACACAATCTAATGTTGGTCCTGTCATTATTGTATTCATATCATTAACTACATATATGATTAGCAGATAAGTAATGAATGAATGAAGTACCATAACAAGTAAGAAAAAACGAGGAACTGAGGATCGAGAGGCAAAGATTAATACATTTTTAAAGATTTTTATTCTTGTTGTAGAATTTTTGAAGAATTTACTTTTTTTGAAGCCGAATAAACTACGAAACGACATGCCTGTTAGTGCTCGTCAAAAGAATGGTACCTACTTACTTACATTCAGACAGAGGGGCTGGTAATACTTAGACGCAAAATGTCTTACAATGGCAGCTCATTAGCTACCTTAAGAACCTCCCGGCGGAAATGTTCAGGTTGTTCACCTCCGTGTGTACTCATGTAATTTGCTAAAAACAAAAGGACAGCATTGTGTACGCACAGTTATACCTGTAGATACACCTAGTTATTTTATTTACTACGTAGGTACTCAAAATAAATTTCATTTATGTAGTGCAATTTTTTATTTTGTTTAAACAAGCATTAGATGCAAGCCTTAATTAAAACAATTTCACAAACATTTTTATTAATATTTTCTGGTGTTCAGAATATTTTCTTCGTTTTTTAGTAGAGGTGACTTTTAACGAGATTGAAATCAGGCGTTTGTGTACAAAATTGAATCGCTGTAGCCACAAAAACGTTAATGTGGAGGAAAAACGTATAAAACATTATTGTACCTACATATTGCGATTTACGTAATACAAGATATGTACGAGTATAGATAGGTAATTTAAAATAAAAATCAGTAATAACTTTTAAGCAAGTATTTTATTGCACAATAAATAAAACTGTGTACACTGAAGTACCTACTTACTGCATGTAACACATCTGACTACTGCAACGCACCTCAATTTTTCGTTTTTATTAATCAGATCCCTAGCATGATATCAATATTTTAACCCCAAGTGACAAGGCCACACATTGAATTCACAACATATACAGGTATTAACGATAGATAAGTAGGGTACTTAACGATAGAATGGCTTCACGGACAAATGAAAAAAACCTTGGTTCGTGTAATTGTTCCTGTATTGTTATTTTGCCAAAACAAAATGAAACGTTGCATTAATGTTACCAATCGTTTGAACAAAATCGTCCAAGAGCATGGTGGGCCATGCTCAGTGTAGGGTTTCGTAGTTTTTAAAAAACGGCTGGGCCGATAGTTTTATTTTAAAGTACTGTATAAGCCCACTATTTATGTTTTTTTTTCTTACGTTTGCACCCATGGATCAAAAGTTAGAGGAGGACAATTTTAGGGTTCCGTAGCCAAAATGGCAAAAACGGAACCCTTATAGATTCGTCATGTCCGTCTGTCCGTCTGTCCGTCTGTCCGTCTGTCACAGCCAATTTACTCGGAAACTATAAATGCTACAGTAACGAAATTTGGTAAGGATATGTGTTGTATGAACCGCTACAGGATTATGATACTAAATTGTAAAAAAAAACCATTGGGGTGGGGGCCCTCCATACATGTAACTGGGGGATAAAAAAAATTTTTTAGTTGTATATAAGCGTGTGGGGTATTAATAGAAAGGTCTTTGAAAATGATATGAAGGTTTATACATTTCATTTTTATTTAAGCAAATCATTTTCGAGATATCAGCTCTCAAAGTATGAAAAATGTGTCCCCCCCCCCTTTATTTTTTAAACTACGCGATATAAAATTAAAAAAATATATATATGTTATGCACATTAATAAACTCTATCAACGATTTTTGGTTTGATTAAATTACCTCCTATAGTTTTTGAAGTAGGTTGATTTAACTGTATTTTTTTAATAATAAATTGATAATGGTACGGAACCCTTTGCGCGCGAGTCCGACTCGCACTTGGCCGGTTTTTTTTTATTTGTTCTAGGGCGATTATCTCCGTAAATATTGTATTTCAAAAAAATCCTTTGAAACCCTTATTTTTTTCTAAGATAATTCAATGATACTACACTATAGGATTAAAGGAAAATAAAAAAAAAAATCCCCACTTTACGATAAGGGGGGTACCTGAAAAAAAAAATGTTTTTCTATATTTCATTCTACCTTTTTGTCTTCTTTCTCTGTACCAAATTGCTTTCTAGTAATAATCGAGTTCAAAGACAAATTAAAAGGAATGGAACTGTGAAATTATTTCATATAGGCTCAATGATTGAAAATAAGCCCTTTGAAATAAGTTGCATTCCTGACTAAAATGCTAAGTAAAATACCCTGTATTATTTTAAAATATTTTCTCCAGCAAATAGTTTTCAAAGGTCTCCCGTCAGCACAGCACATTACCTCCCCCAGCCTGAAAGGATCTCGTTTACAAAGGACCGGCAATCTAATGTAAGACCCAAAAACGGCAAACATGCGAGAAAAACATCTTTGGCATAAAAACACTTCGCTAGTTAGATTATACAAAAAGAATTATACATAAGTAGAACAACTATCAGGTCTAGTATGACTTAAAACGGGATAATTACCAAGTAAAATTATTGCTCCGCTGTCTGCCCGCAGCATAGCTCACTGGCGGTTAGTAATGTTATATGCTAGTTTGAAATTTGGTACTAGTATACATATTAATGACACTGTCAAAGTGGTAGAATCATAAACAGAAAAAACATTTTCTTTCGAGGACCTTTACACGTAAAGTGGGGATGTTTTCTATTTTGCTGTAATCTTATAGTGTGGGGTATCTTTGAATAGGTTTTTTGTTAAGTCAATGTCTTTAGGTGCGGTTAAACTAAAAGAGCATTCGCTGTTCTAACCTCCCACTCTACGAAATTCGATCGGTACACAAAACGTGATTGGTTGATTTCGTAGAACGGGCGCTAGAACAGCGAATGCTCTTTTGGTTTAAACGCACCAATTGGAGATAACCGCTCCAGAATAAAAAAAAATGTGCCCCCACTCTAACCTTTGATCCGTGGGCCCAAAATTATGAAAAAATCATGAACGGCTTATAGAATAACGAATTTAAAATAAAATTATTTCAAACATGATAGACCTAGCGTGACCTACGGAACCCTACACTGGAGCAGGGCCTGATATCAACAACCAATAATTATCTTCAGTTTGTCTGGGAATATTCCACATACAATACATAAATTGACTAAAAGTTAATCTTTCTCGATATCCATTTAGATTTCTTAATAGAGGAGATTTTTATTATTTTGAGTGGGAAGGTAAGTTGAGCATTTCTAAAAAAGTTTGTACATTATGATCACGTGTTCGATATTGATAAAATTGGTAGGCTAGATTAGATTAGAGTAGATTCAACGATGCTGAACAAAATCCACCGCATCATATTTTTTGGACCTACGGATCAAAAATTAGAGGGAGGGACTCAATTTTTTTCTTCTGGAGCGATTATCTTCGAAAAATATTGACTTTAGAAAAAAAAATCCCTTAAGACCCTTGTTCTTTTTAAGAGACCTATTTAATGATACCCCACACTATAAGGATTACAGCAAATAAAAAAACTTCACCAGTTGGGGAGGTACCCGAAAAAAATACATTTGTCTAGTTTTTATTATACCACTTTGTTGGTATGATTAATATTAGTATCAAATTGCAAATTTCTAGTATTACCGGCCACTGAGCTATGCTGCGGACAGAAGGACAGACGGACTCGGCGAAACTATAAGGGTTCTGTTTTTGCTATTTTGGCTGCGGAAACCTAAAAAGGAAACTTCCATATAAACTTTCTGCGATTTTGCTCAGCATCATTGACTTGAGCAGCCCACCAATTTTGATCAATATCGAACACGTGATCCGAACGTACAATTTTTTTTAATAATTGAAACACTTGGAAAAAGGCGTCATAAGCTTCATTGGGGTCGGTAGCCGGAAGGTAAACTTCATTGAAATTGAGGCTTTCCAAGCACTGAATGAACTTATAACCAGTGAGTTCAAATATTTGTCTTTTTAACTAGGCATCTAGGAATTTGAGCAGTGTGATCCGAAAGTGCTAATTCAGCCACTTCGGTTTTACTTCCATGTGTTGTATACACTACTATTTTTTCTGGAAAATGTGTGGTTAGGTTCCGTGTGGTTCGAGATGTATAGTTGTGACTCATCATCCAGTTGCATATATCTGTGATGTAAATGATGGTTATTGGCTTTACAGATCTATTAAGTTCTTGTAAGTGGTCAGTAAACGCGGCGAATGTATTAATCAAGCCATTTATGCAATATAAATATGTTGTCGTAATTTATGAAATCATTGTTGACACTCACGACCGTAAACCGCACACTGAGTACTCGTACTAACTGTACGCCAGCAGTGAAAGCGGAACGGAGTAATTAATGGCTCCGTTTGTCATGTCTGGCGAAGTGTTAATATGGTAGGCATTTCGTTAACAGCTGCAAGTGTCACCAGCCGACGAAATTTAAACAGAAACATGAATGAACCCTCACCGCTCTGATGGAAGCGGGCATTAAAGTCGTATAATATTCCGTCACCATTAATAAGTACAATTGATATTCCGCTGTATGGAAATCCTGAGGAACGCTCGTTACTCAACCTCGTCTCAGACAATGTAGCTTTATATCACAGTGGCTTCGAAAAGTCTGAAAAGAAAGCCGAAGAACTAGGATGGGAATTGAATTGTAATGGCTCTTCACCGACCGACCCATATCCATTATAATTAGCTGTGACAGCATTTAAATAGTACCCACTAAAATGTATCTCGGAGGATATGAGACTGACTACAACTGAAACTATGCTGACATAGTGTTTAGAATATGTTTATATTGCTTTGGTAAATAAATTACTTATAAGTAATAGTATTGAAATTTTGGACAGTACGAGTATTCAATTTGAATACGCATTCCGCATATATTATAAATAAGTAGGTAAGGTACTAATACTTAAGATTTATTATGACTAGAGAAATCGAATTCGTGAGTAAATTTTAGAGGAAAATAGTAGTGCTAAGTTAAGTATCTGCACGCGCGGTCAATTAATACACCGTGGCATTGTTTTTAACATCAAATTGTATTATAATAGGTATGCCTGAATATTTTAACACTTTCACTGTCAACGCGCTACGCTCGTAGCCGATCCCGTGATTTTTCCGTTTTGTAGCGAAAATGGGCCTCCCACAGAGAACTCCCCTCGGGAGTTCCCGGCGCTCAATGTTAACCAATTCAAGAAACATGTAACTTTATCGGCAGATGACTCCGTATATTAATAGCAAGTCCTGATTAAAAAGCTCACATCAAGTACCATACATTATAGGCGTTTTTTTAAACATTTTACATTTTGGTCTTTACAAAGAAATATCTAATAACAATTTGAAGTTTTTTTATTCAATGATAATGTCAAGGAAATGCGAATATAATCGATTAAAAAAAGATTTTGTCCTATTCCTATTAATGTTTCAAAATATATTGAAAATTAGCATGTTGGCAGTATTTACTACGAATAATTCCACCTGAATCTTATTCAAAAACCGAGAGGTTCGAGAGTGTATAAAAACGTATATTTGTAATATCTATCCTGAGAAAATTATTTAACACTAAACCTCTATAATTATCATATTCAACTATTCAGCACTGTTATATAGATGTAGACATTTACCCTATTATTTCATTATTAATAAGCTTTCTCTATTAACCTTATTGCACAAAATTAAATCACTCCCCAATAGCGATAAATATCATCTACCTTACACCACAATGTTTCTCCTGAGAAATGATGCGTCGCAGTGGAAACCGCACAAGATTTGTACTTTTATACGACAACTTTTGTGAAAACAGCCTTAAGGCATCGAGAACAGAGTCCATTATCTCGAGGCCCTAGCGATGGTTATTAAATATACGTTGGTAATATTATAACAGCAACAGGCTGAGTAATGGGTGCTACGTGGCCTAGATGTTTCACTACACACGACACGATGTATAGATAAAAGCTGTTCTCGCTGTGTTTCCGAGAGGAAAATTTAAAAATGTTTTTATTGCCAGAGAGAAATTTCAGTAACATCATTATATTTCACAGAAGCGCATTTAAATATTGGTAAATTTAACATTAAAATTGTTTTGGTAGTTCGTACAACACAAAGGAAATAATGTTTCAATATTATATTTGTTTCCAATAGGTGTACATTTTATTTATCCGAATATAAATGCTGCTTATTTGTCCATATGTGATAATAAGGAAATGTTATCTTAAATAGTTATTTTGCAGACTGAAACAGGGTGAGTGATGACTGTATCGTACGAGGTAACTACAAACTTAAAGCTGGAGATACATCAACGAAGTTTTACGGAAGGTAAGATGCTTTACGAGTGCTGGAAAAGTTTTAGATACATTAAGCGACATTACATACATAAATAACTCGTTCAAGCCCGTAACCTTGGGAGTAATTACTCTACTTGTATGTTATATGACTTATATGTAAAGCCAGTTGAAAATGTTACCCTTAATTCGACAGAAATAAGGAATGGTCCTGTGTTCAAGCTTCTTTGGCACTCAATACTTTTAATACTGGCTAAAAAAACAAAAAGTGGGTCAAAGACCATGTCCAGTATTTTGGATTGTGCTTTTGGTTGCAGTTTGACACCGAAAAACTATTTGATTCAGATTTTGGTAAATACTTTAGGTATGTTATCCTTTAAACGTCGGAAACTTTATAAATACATCATATATGATAAACTGCCAAGTTCATGTGTTTATGGCACGTTAATAAAACCTCATGAAATAAAGCTGGTATTTTCTAACTCATAAACTAAGTATTTAGGTAATACCTGTAAGGTACAGTATACGTAAGGTAGGTAAGTAACGGAATGTAACGGGTTTCTAAACATACATAAGTTCTTGTATAGAATAGAATAGAAGAATAGAATGCTTTTTATTCAGGAACTTAGTATACACAGGACTTTACTTAACTAAGAAAATAACAAAAAATCATTCCTGAAAAGGCTTCCACTCAGCTTGTGTCAAGTCATCTCTATGATTTCTTGACGCTGGTCTTCCGTGGAAGCCCTTCCGAGCGAGCGCCACTGGCACGCTTGTTCACGCTTGTTCATTCACGCTTGTAGAACCTACCGTTTCGTGTATGAAGTTGACGGAACATATTGAAGATGTGAACTTGTACCAATATTATGAAGCCAGCATGTTCTGTCTTAATGAATAATGTATAAGGGTACGGAGCTACGGTCGGCGAGCGCCGTGTGAGCTATCATGGTAATAACGCACTCGTGGAAAATGTGTTACTTATTTATTGATCACATGTGCTGAGAGTTTCTTTCATGCTTTGACTAAGCATTATTAGTCATTAAAAACATTAATAAATATGTTTTAAAACGCCTTTGTAAAAACATACTATGTTTTACAATCCTCGGATAAATATATCCGCCAGATAAAATGATTACTATCCTGTTCCCCATGCATGTAAACGAAAAGGATAGCAAACATTTATCTGAGAGTTATATTCGGGGTCTGCAAAAAGGCATGCTTTCAGGCAGCTAAGTAAGGTTTTTCTTTTGGGTGCTCTGATATCGATGCCTTTAGGTATACGTATAGGTAACGTATTAATTAGCGTAATGTTTTTGGTTATTATTACATAAATGTTTGCCCTTATCCTATGACATATTGCGGTTTTAAGAGGCCTTTAGCTAAGGGCAAGATTTAATGGATCGACAACAACTTGCAAATAGAAACTAATACCAACTCAAACGAATGTAATATTGTAATGATGTGTTATAAAACGAAATAAAATAATTTGTAAACAAAATAACCCTTTTGTAAAAAAACTACAACACAAATCTAAATTATTTAGTGCTTATTTTTATTTAGTGTAGCGTCTACATTCGATAAAAGGTCCTAAAGAAAAAATCTTCACGGCACGCAATCCAAACAAACCCTATTCAGAGTCGTCTTGAGATTTATCTACGACTCCAGGTGCGAGATGAATTCGTGATACTAAATCCTTTGTCTGACGCTGAATGAAACAGATACGTATTACCTTGAATCATAAAAGAAACGCATTTCGACGAAATGTAAGTTGTAACATTTTAGCAGAACCTGCCTCGGGATTTCCCTTAAATATTCAGATCTGCTGCCCTCCTTACAGTGCGGTGGGAAATGAAAAACTGTATTTGAAGTTAACCGAGACTAAGGTAAAGACAAGGTAAGGTAAAGATCAATTTCTAAGGCAAGTACTTAATGAGTTGATACTGACGTCAGTTTATAATTCAAGCGTCAAAAATAGCTCTTGGTAATTGTTAGGAATGTTACGAAATAAACCTTAATCTTTAAAATAATATTCAGTAAATGATGTCTTCAATAGCAATGTTCTATTTTCTCATGTAAATTTCAAGCAGCTACAGCTAATTTCAGAGATGTTCAGCAGAATTTTAAGAATTTGCAGAATTTTAACAAGATTAGCAAATGAATAGCGCATTGCTATTCATTTGCCTTACCTATGCTTGTGTAGTAAAACAGCGTTTTCACCAATTAGAGAAGTAAAGACCGAAGAGCTGGCGACTTCCTCGCACAACGCATCAGTATTGCGATACAGCGAGGAAATGCCGCCAGCATCCTCGGTACAATGCCACAAGGGCCAATCTTAGATATAGGTTAGGTTAAGTAGATTAGTTAGATTTAATCTATGTACATAAATTGTAGTTTTGAAAATTAGAGAAAACGGGATATCATTAAATACACTAAAATAAAAAATAATATATACGCATGATAATTTAAGAGTGTTTGTAGGTGGTACCTACTTGATAAAAAAAAGGTCTCGACATAGTTAAAAGTACGTGGTAGGTAAGCTTCTATAAAATAGGTGAAGCATTATAAGCTGTCCTTAATTCTCACATGTCGTTTGGCCGGTGATTCTCCTATCGTTAACCCGTAAAACGGAGCTCAAGTTGTAGTTACAGCGGTGCTTAACTAAGTAATTTGAGAGTCTAGATCCCGAAGGGATACCGTTTACCTTCATCAGTTAGGTATACTCGTATACTTTGAATGTTTTCGGTACTATTATGGTGTTTTTGTAGGGATTATTACAAAATAAGCCAGGAACGTTTCGCGTATTTTAGTTTGTACCAAGGATGCTGAGTATGTTTGAATTGCATTCAAAGATTAAAAATCAACGAAAATCGTTAAAAATTTACCTACAGATATTTTTACATTTTCAGAGACGCTGATTCTGTTATCTCAAAGGCCATGTTTAACATGAATATCAAACAAGGAACAAATAAAATCACCCAATACCTACATTTACATTTTCCTTACACAATTTAATAAAAGTTCTTTTGTTTCTCCGAAACAAATGATGTTAAGTGAAGTTGAAAAAGTTTTTTTAATGGAGTCTCAGGTTGGTTTACGAGGGAACTCCCGTCTCCCCAGTGTCTTGAGGTAGGTTTTGTGTGTTTTTAGACACCTGAATAATGACCAAAGCGTTTTTAATCTTACAAACCTCTGGAGATATTCATGGGTACCTGAAATTCAGTGTTTTAACCACATATACAAGGCATATCATATAATCAAGTTGTACGGAAAATGTATGTGATAATATGTATGTGTAATGAAAATTTCGAATGTTTATTATGTACGTACATGCTGTAGAAATACACGGAAAGCAAACATGATTTGCTGCTTCGCCGAACCGCGAACAGTGGCCACGTGGCTTAAAATATTAACCAGAACGAATAAACGTTGTTTTGTTTAGACTTGGACCTCTCCAACTACCTACCTACCTACTTGTAAATAAACCTCCACCACCTAAAGAGTAACATGCAATATACGCTGAAACTGGGGCCCATTTCTCAAAAGCTTGTAACTTGTAATACAAGTGGAAGTCTCTTTTTGACACTATTAATTAGATAACGACTTCCGCTTGTATTACAAGTTACAAGCTTTCGAGAAATGGGCCCCTGATCGTTATATTTATATTTGCGATAAAGCAGAATTAAGGTAGGTGGTACAAATTGTACAATACGTCGCATAAATGGTTAGTTATAAATAAATAAAACTTGTACATTTTGTCAACAATGTCAACATAGTGTATTTGTATTGCTCATATTTGAAAATGATTGCTAGTAATATCCTATTAGTTCACATAAATGTTCACATTCCGGTAAAAAGCGCTATTCAAAGATATGTTTATCGGATATCACTTAAATATTTCTTAGTACGCACTGTTGCGTGACATTACGAGCATGTTTATTCGTTCGCGGCGCGTGTACGAGCTCATAAATATGCATATTGTGACAAAGACTCAAGTTTACAGTTCGGATATATAAAAACCTACTTTGTATCAGAATATGAAAAATGTCTTAAATATATTTTGTAGCAATTCAAACCTAAAATTACTGAAATTGACACGCGTTGATTTGATTACAATTGCCTCATCTATTTATTATTTCATTACTGCTGCTTCCATTGCTCCTTAGTAACGAACGTAACGATCTATTTAAAAATCTGAAACAAATCGTAATAATTTAAAATACATTTAAAAATTAATAGTTAAAAAGGACAAATAAATTTAAAGATACGAAGTAAATGCATGACGATATTGACTTCAATAGAAAAATAACTTCCAGTCTAACGCTTATAAAGAAGAGTGAACATTAAATCCAGTGACTGCGTTATCAGAGCCCAGAAGGTACTTCGACATAAAAAATGTGAATCGAGATAGGTGTGGATTCTTGTGTTTTATTTTAGCAGAAATGTTGGAGTTTTTAAGACGGCAAAGGTCACAAAAACAATTCGTCAGACTCGTAAACTTAAAATAACAAATTGGACATATTTTTTCCAAAACCTCAAGAGCCATGTAATCAGAATGATAAATTATTCAAATATCATTCAATTCAGACAGACGTCTGGGGGTTGGAGTAGAACCTAGGTAAATACGGTGTATGTAATAAGACGTTTTTCCAACCCGTGGGTACTTCAAGGTTCACGAAGATGATAGATAAGGGAATATTAATTGACTGTATTAATAAATTAATTAATCATAATCCTCGATATATTCTTGAGTAGTTAAGTATATCGTATAGGAATATACAAGTATACATATTATAAGACATGACGAGTTTAACTAAATTTTTAATAGAAAATGTATGTAACTTACCTTGATACCAGATTTGCATTTTCTAATTTAGCTTTGCCTAGTGCATCCGACCACTCTTCACTTTTAATTTTGTGTTCTTCTTCAACTTACCTACCTTATTGCCAGTACAAAAATGTAATAACATAAAACGAAATGAGAACTATTATGATAAGAAAATAAGTAAGTAGTAATTCACACCCTCTCACAGCAATTAATTCTGGCTCAAATGATTGCGTGGGAGATTCCTTGTAGCAATAATAGTGTTCCAATATTCACGAGCAATTACACGCCATCTGGGTCCTCTAACGAATAACTCATTATTTCTAGTCTTGGGTTGGTCTTGGGTTAGGGGTTGTTCATCACTACATAGTATAAAATAAAGTCACTTTTTCTGTCCCTTCGTACGCTTAAATCTTTAAAACTACGCAACGGGTTTTGATGAGATTTTTTTTATTAGGTAGAGTAATTCAAGAGGCAGGTATTGTAGCCGTGCAAAGCCGGGCGGGTCGCTAGTAAAATATAAATACATCTGTGTTATTTCAGGTAATATTTTATTAGTTTTGCTGGATTATTATGTACTATTTTTGAAACGAGACGAATAAGAGTTTAAATATTATCACATTATTAAATGCCAGATTTGTAGGGTACTTCTAATTATGTTAGGATCAAACGAGATTTTTTTTCGCATCTATCTCCTCTCCCTGTGCACATTCAAATCGCTCGGCTACGATTGACGCTAATATAGTGCGCTGGCTTGTGTAGCACAGTATAACGGCTTATGTGTTCTAAGATATCACTGAAATATAAGTGTAGGTAACTGTTGTTTTCGAGAAGCCTTTTTTCTACTTACCATAATATAAAATATTTACTTGAATCTTGAGGCCTACTTCTATTGTCTTATTTGTAATATTTTAAGCTTACATACTGATTAAAAGTTAAAATAAGACATAAAGGAAGATAGGGGTCGGATGAATACGAAACATAACAATTAAGCACCCCTTTACGATTCGCGTATGGAAATTGGCCATTGTGACGCAGAAATTACAACAAGCTGGCCCGCTTAAGTACCTACCTATTTGTGACGCATGAAAATATGAAATAAGTTTTCATACGAGTAATTAAGCCGAAAGGCAAGTAATAAAGAAATCGTTAACTTGTGCTAAATTAAGTGTCCCAAACATTTTATAAAAATTATACATAGGTAGGTTTATAGGAATAACAAAATAAAACGCTTGTTATGTTACGCAAATAAAAATTACGGTCTTGTTTTAAAATTCATCGTTGTATCTTACGACATTTTGTAAATACAATGAGGTAAACATTTGTAGAGCAGAAATTAGTTCCCGACATTTGAAATGTTATGTTACAACTCAAAATAGAACGAGATTTTTTTTCATTTTGACACCCGAAACGTGTTCAGTTCAGCTGGATACTACAATATAGTTTTGTAGGTACTTATATACACATTTTCATTTTTAATCATGTACATTTTACTCCTCCCACTAAATTATATATATTTACAATTTTTAACTTATATCTATATTTACATACCTATATTTATATATACAATTATAAACATATATTACATACCTACTATGTTTTTCATCAACACGCCAAGTTAGTCGACACATACTTATGCCAACCACCTAGTCGACGTCGATATCGATATCGACAAACGATATCGACCGTACCCTCGCACTAGTCAATACCGGTTAGGTATGGAGACGCGGCGCCCGCGCATCAGAGGTCATTTGTCAGTCATTGCCTAGATACGACGCGGAACGCATGTCTGTTTGCTCGCTAAACAATAGCCGCGATCTTAGTGCTTGCTTGCTTGTTGTATACCTATCCTATTTTCTATCTTTCGGACTTTATTTGCTATCGCTTTAAGACTTTCCTGTGCTTGTGCATTCTACCCTTCTGTGCCTTCTGAACTGTTTGTGTATGCATCCTGTGTGTACTCCAATATACGCTGAATTGTAAGTTGTGCATTTTATTATTTATACACAAACTCCCAGTGCGTAATAGTACATCCCGATCACATACGCTATACTGGTGACCCCAATTATGAGCCAAGAAAGGGAATTTAAAGATGCACTCGATCCACCCGCAGGCGCGTCAGCAGAAAATAGTGCGGGGACAGAGTCGATAGCTGCAACGAACGTTTTTAAGGTCGGTGTGAAAGTGCCACCGTTCTGGGCCGAGGAACCGGAGATTTGGTTCGCTCAGGTCGAAGGGCAATTCCACAATTCCGGTATCACGAGCGACGTCACGAAATTCAACTACGTCATTTCCCATCTCGACAACCAGTATTCTCGTGAGGTGAAGGATATAATAATTAACCCTCCCGCCGCCCAGAGATACGAGAAGCTCAAAACTGAGCTCATAAAGAGGCTGGGCATCTCCAACGAGAGGAAAACCAAGCAGTTGTTGATGCATGAAGAGCTCGGCGATCGGAAACCGTCTCATTTCTTCCGACACCTTAAAGACCTCGCAGGACCACCTGACGAATTTATCAAGTCTATCTGGACCACTCGCCTCCCTCATGGCCAGTGGTCGGATATCCCGGTGCAACAAGGGATGAATGACCTCAAACATTATACTAATATGGATATACCACGGGATTCCACAAAATTACATCCAGTAATGTTTAGTAATATTTTGTAACGCAAAATAAGTACATGTACATACAAGCGTTTATTATTATGCGATTTCGACAATTATTTTAAAAGATAGGTTATACGAGTACATTTTGTTTAATATTGACCTTAGTACCAAATAGCCTTTTGGTATGAATATTCTTAAATAAAAGAGTTTAGCTTTAAAAATAGAAGCTTTTTACTAAGGCACAATAGGTCCCACTTCTAGAAATTGCGAACGTAAAAAAAACAGAAATATCATATAATACACGATTATTTTAATCCGTGATCTGGATTAAAACAATATCCATACCCAGCCTAAATTAAACATTTTAGGTGAGGTCTCCTGCAGATACCTCAAAATTTTATTAATTTAAAGTTAAAGAAAAATTGTATCCAATAACCACTGAATGGTACATGGTCTTCCTGAGGTCATCAATTACTAAGTTAGAAAAAATATACCTGGTTACGGATTAAACATCCTCGTGTATGTAACATAAAATCAAACATTTTTAAGCATGAAGACTTGAGACACCTATGCAGACACATTAGAGTATATATTATGTATTTTATGAAAGAATTATGGCTTACTAGGTTAAAATTTTTTCATTTATTTCCAAAAACAAGAACAAAGTATGAATACAGTAAAAATAAATTAATTATAAATAAAAAATTTGCCCCAGGTCCTGCTGGGGAGGTAGAGTGCCCAGAAGGCTGGCCGCATTGCCGCGCTGGACTGCTATGCTGAGTCTTTGCGCGAAATACTGGCCAGCCCTCTGGTCACCCGACGCCTCTATAAGGCGCTTGGAGATGTCCCTATAGAGGCGCCGCGCACTTGGCCCCCACGGCCCTAGTGTTTCAACCCCAAACGCCGCAAATATGTAGCTGCTACCGAGGGCAGCATATTTGCGACGCTTGAGGTCTTCTGCTAAGGATGCCGCCGCACCAGCATTAACACTGGTGCTTGGAATATGGGACGGTGCCAGGGTATCTACACATGTAGCATCCCAGACAAGGGGCCGACCCATACTCCAAGGCAACAACGTCATCCCATCGGGCCTTTTGCCGTCGTCATCCTGTAACGACGTCATCCGAAGGGCCCTTGTCACTGCCAAGGTACCAGCAGTCCTAGGTTAAAATAGCATATAATTATTTTCTCTAGATTCTCTATTTTCAATCGATTCCTTTAAATATAATAAATTAAGGTGAAGAATATTCAATACTTTTGTAAAGGGGCGTTTTCACAAACCGTTGTTCAAAACACTTTTTTTTAATTCGGACAAGTTTAAGATTGTTCGACTAAGGATCACGAGCTCTTTCAATCCTACTAGGAGAAAAAAAGTATCCAAAAATGTTTTTTTTTTTCATTACCTACGCTATCGTTTTTATAGACTTTGTATGGCGATAGCGTAATGGAAGAAATAAGAAATGTACGAAAATTGTGGGACAGTTTTTTTCACCTATCAGAATTAAAAGAGCTCGTGATCCTGAGTCGAACAAGCTCAAACTTGTCCGAATTAAAAAAAAGTGTATTGAACAACGTTTTGTGAAAACGCCCAAAGATTTCGTTTATGTTTGATACCTATCAGATATTTTTTTTTTTCAAAGTAAACCCGGGAATTTAGGTCATATCCATATTAACTTTTCTACTCGGTATCCCCTGGTGTTGCACCGGGATATCCGACCACTGCTCATGGCGTACAGATGGTATTAGCGGGCCAGCCAGCTGCAACATCACTAGAGGACCTCTGCGATTTAGCTGACCGGGTCAACGATTTAACCTGTTCCTCGCCTAAAGTTGCCACTGTGAGTAGCGGAGCTGCAGCATCGAACTCGAGCGATTTAGCAAAGGAGATTGCAGAGCTTCGAAGACAGTTCCAGCAGTTCCAGGCCTTTTCACTGAGCAGGAATAGCAGGTCCAGAGCTCGTGCTTCTACTGGAAAGCGGAACTCCTCAGCTTCGAGACATCGATCCCAGTCGAATTACCGCAAGTTCCCTCTCTGTTGGTACCACGGGAAATTCGGAGACCAGGCCAGCAAGTGCGTTCGACCATGCGACTTCAAGCCGGCGGAAAACTCCAGGGGCAGTCGATAATGGCGGCTGACGATTGCCCATCGACATCTACTGGTCGCCTGTTCGTCACCGACCGCTCTTCAAAGACGCAGTTTCTAGTCGATACTGGAAGCGACCTCTGCGTCTATCCACGGTCGGCGCTGTGTGATCGTCGTTCACGGACTGGGTATAGTTTATGTGCTGCAAACGGTTCTAATATTGCTACTTATGGTTTTATCACATTAAGCTTAGATTTCGGTTTACGTAGAACTTTTGTGTGGCGCTTTGTAGTTGCCGATGTCACCAAACCGATAATAGGAGTCGATTTTATAAACTTTTATAAATTGCTTGTAGACTGTCCTAACAAACGCTTAATTGACATGTTAACCTTAATATCTGCAATTGGTTCTACAGCCAACACTAAAGACGTGTGTTCCGTCAAAGTCGTAACCGGTGAGTCTCGGTTTCATAAAATTCTTGACGAATTCCCCGATATAACTCGACCAGCTGGTAGGCATAACACTAATAATGTACCTCATAACACAGTCCACCACATTCGCACCACACCAGGCCCCCCAGTGTCTTTACCACCCCGTCGTTTAGCTCCTGACAAATTGAAAATCGCCCAGGAAGAGTTCCAGATGATGCTGGCCATTGGGACAGCTAGGCCATCGGAAAGCGCCTGGTCGTCACCCCTGCACCTGGCTCCGAAGAAAGGAAACGGATGGCGGCCCTGCGGAGACTATCGCAGTTTGAATGCTCGTACAGTGCCTGACAGGTATCCGATTAAGCACATCCACGACTTTAGTCACGATATTGCTGGTTGTAACATTTTCAGTACGCTTGACTTGGAAAAAGCATATAATCAGATACCTGTCAGCCCTGACGACATTCCGAAAACGGCCATCACAACTCCTTTCGGGCTCTTTGAGTTCCCGTTTATGACGTTTGGACTGCGGAACGCAGGTCAAACGTTTCAACGGTTCGTCGATGAGCTGACCAGGGGCCTCGACTTTGTTTATGCGTATTTGGACGATTTTCTAATTTACTCTAGGAGCGAGACCGAGCATGAAGAGCACCTGCGAGTAGTCTTCAACAGGCTGAAGCAGTACGGCATGCTGGTGAACACTTCGAAGTGTGTCCTGGGAGCTCATGAGGTAACTTTCTTAGGGTACCTAATTTCCGCCAGTGGTTGCAAACCCCTAGAATCCAAGGTTCAAGCTGTCATGGATTTCCCTGCCCCAACGAATGTGAGACAGCTACGAGGCTTCTTGGGAATGTTAAATTTTTACAGAAGATTTCTCCCAAGAGCTGCAGAAATACAAGCCCCTCTGCATGCCTTGTTAACAGGTTCGGTTAAGGGTTCACAGCCAATCAACCTATCTGGCGACACCTTGAATGCTTTTCAGGCGTGTAAGGAAAGCCTGTCTAAGGCCGCCATGTTGGCGCATCCTGATTGTGCCGCAAAACTGGCGGTGGTCACGGATGCTTCAGACCGGGCAATCGGCGCAGTGCTCCAACAATTCAAAAACGATGTGTGGGAACCACTGGCCTTCTTCTCCCGGAAGCTTAGCCCCGCCCAGGCGAAATACTCCCCTTATGACAGGGAGTTATTAGCCATTTACGAGGCCATAAAATATTTTAGGTATATGCTTGAGGCTCGTCACTTCACCGTCTATGCTGACCATAAGCCCATTAGTTTCGCCTTTCACGAAAGGAAGAGTAACTGTTCGCCCAGGCAGTATAGGCACCTAGACTTCATATCTCAATTCACGACAGACATCCGCCATATAAGTGGCAAGGATAATGTGGTTGCTGATGCCTTGTCGCGAATTGAGGAACTGGAAGCACCTGTCAGCTTCGACACTATCGCCCAACAGCAGACATCCGATCCTGAACTTGAAATCCTATTAAATCAAGGTTCATCGTTACAGTTGCGGAAACTTCATGTCCCTGGAAGCCAAACACCTCTGTATTGTGATGTCAGTACACTGGTTACCAGGCCCTATATACCCAAGTCTCTGCGAAGGCAAGTCTTCGATAGCCTACATTCTCTAAGTCATCCCGGCTGTAACGCGTCAGCGAAACTGGTTTCTGAGCGTTTTGTTTGGCCAGGAGTGAACCGAGACTGTAGGGAGTGGGCGCGGTCGTGCACGCAGTGCCAACGAGCTAAAGTCAACCGTCACGTGACTTCCTCGCTGGGCACTTTCGACTTACCACGCGCCCGTTTTAAACAGATACACATTGATCTGGTCGGACCTCTTCCAATTTCCCAAGGCTATCGGTATTGTCTCACAGCAGTAGATCGATTTACTCGCTGGCCAGAGGCGGTACCGATAGAAGATGCTACGGCAGAGACCGTTGCAAAAGCACTGCTGTCTACCTGGATTGCTCGATTTGGCTGTCCTACAAGCATTACTACTGACCGTGGACGTCAGTTTGAATCGGCTTTGTTTCAATGCTTGTCTAGGATGGCCGGATTCGAGCACAAAAGGACAACAGCATACCATCCGGCTTGCAATGGTTTAGTTGAACGGTTTCACCGTCAACTAAAAGCGGCTATCGTCTGTCATGCAAATGACAGATGGACTGAGTCGCTGCCGTTGGTCTTGTTGGGAATACGTACTTCCTACAAAGAAGATCTGCAAGGATCTTCGGCTGAGCTGGTGTACGGAGAACCGTTGAGACTCCCTGGGGAGTTCTGGGAGCCCATTCCTAACGGTAGTTCAGATATTTCTGACTTCTCAGCCAGACTAAGAGGCTTTGTAGAAAAGTTACGACCCGTTCCAGCTTCACGCCACTGTAAGCCCAGAGTATTTGTTCACAAAGAACTAGAAACCTGTAGTCATGTCTTCCTGCGCGATGACACTACAAGAGGTTCCCTTACTCCAGCTTACTCTGGGCCACACAAGGTTCTCAGCAGAGAAGACAAATTTTTTAAAATTCTTCTCAATAATAGGGAAGTTACTGTCTCTATTGACCGGCTCAAACCAGCCTTTATATTAGATGTCAAAGACACCACCGCGTCAGAAGAACCTCAGTTGCTCCAAAACAAAACAACTCGTTCGGGTCGCGTTATTAGGTTCCCTGATTATTATCGTCCCTGAGGGACTCTGGTGGGGGGTGGTGTAGGTACTTATATACACATTTTCATTTTTAATCATGTACATTTTACTCCTCCCACTAAATTATATTATATTTACAATTTTTAACTTATATCTATATTTACATACCTATATTTACATATACAATTATAAACATATATTACATACCTACTATGTTTTTCATCAACACGCCAAGTTAGTCGACACATACTTATGCCAACCACCTAGTCGACGTCGATATCGATATCGACAAACGATATCGACCGTACCCTCGCACTAGTCAATACCGGTTAGGTATGGAGACGCGGCGCCCGCGCATCAGAGGTCATTTGTCAGTCATTGCCTAGATACGACGCGGAACGCATGTCTGTTTGCTCGCTAAACAATAGCCGCGATCTTAGTGCTTGCTTGCTTGTTGTATACCTATCCTATTTTCTATCTTTCGGACTTTATTTGCTATCGCTTTAAGACTTTCCTGTGCTTGTGCATTCTACCCTTCTGTGCCTTCTGAACTGCTTGTGTATGCATCCTGTGTGTACTCCAATATACGCTGAATTGTAAGTTGTGCATTTTATTATTTATACACAAACTCCCAGTGCGTAATAGTACATCCCGATCACATACGCTATAGTTTAAATAAAAGTTAAAATGTTCACTCTCAACAATAAATAAATTGATATCTTGGGACACATTACACAAATCGCATTAATCCCACGGTAAGCTCAATTAAGATTTGTGATGTGGGTACCAAGCGACGATATATTTATATAATAAATAGATAGACAGCCACGACCAAGGAATACATATTTCTGATAAATAAATACACAAATAATGCCGGTATTCGAACCCAGAACCTCCAGCTTCGTAGTCAGGGCCACTACCTACTAGGCTACAGAGGTTGTGTAGTAAGCATTTTTCAGAAAATAAATTCTTTCGTAATAAATTTTGATAGGCTATAATCAAATAAGAACGCAACTATGAAAGTCAGATAAATACGGTAAATACTACCAGAATGCGAATCTGAACAGGGGAAGGGCTAGATATCGTGCTCTCACTTTATATCTGCCGCCTTATCTCACTCTAGGTGAAAACAACATTCAGTGACCGATATTGAAAATTTCAGCGCGGGGTTGAGCGTTGCTTGCTGCAAACTCTTAACACTTTCATTCCGGACGAGTGCTACGCGCTACGCTCGTAGCCGATCCCATGATTATTCCACTTTGTAGCGAAAATTGACCTCCCACAGAGAACTCCCCTCGGAAGTTCCCCGCGCTCAAAGTGTTAAGTTCCGAATTAATGAAATTAACTACTCTATTTCACAAATTATTAAAAGTACCTATGTGCGAAAGAAAATATACATTTTAACATTTCCTAATGTACAAAATATACCTAATTATTTAAATAGTACCCCAAGTGTAATTTTAACCCAGGAGGGTGTTCGTTCAATTTGTATCCGTACTACCTGCAGAGCAGCCGCGTGGATGGTAATTGTTTTTTAAGCACTTGGCCTAAAGTTGGGTTCGGGCAGTGGGCCAAGGGCGGCCCCTGTGTCCATAGTGTGGCGATCAATATTGTCTGGCGCTATCAGACAGGCTTTTAAATAGCTTTTAATCAATTATTGCATTAGTTAGATGCCAAAAAACGGTTCATACATACGAGTTCCATGGTTGTATAGTGTACCTTCTGACAAAATTAACCTAACATGGTCAATTCTAGCGTTTCTACCGCCTCACTTTCGTGGTCACATTTTCTAAGAGTTGGCTGTAGGTTTTGTGGTGTATTTCGGTTATTTGGTAGATGTCCCGTACATTTACAAGATAACCAGAAACGAAGTTAAAATAATCAGCCGTTATCACGAAAAGTATGACCACGAAAGTGACTCGGAACAAATGCCCAAATAATGACCCAACAGAGAAAATTAGACAGTTCCGTAATCCCTATTATATTTTATATGGTAACTTAAAATGTATAGTTGAATTTTGTTATAGGATTTTGATACACTGAATCATCACTGTACCCACACAATTGCATTCTTATTACCACAGATACATTTATGGCCTGGGGCCTATTTCTCGAAAGCTTGTAACTTGTAATACAAGCGGAAGTCCTAATTGTGTCAAAAAGAGACCTCCACTTGTATTACAAGTTACAAGCTTTCGAGAAACGGGCCCTTGAGAGAAAAAAACTCTGTTTTATTATAACCGATTTACCGATAAGGCCGAGATGATTATTTGAATTTATTTCAATCACTTTCTTACATAAGATCCTCATAATCTTAGCAAATCCTCTCAGTGATGAAATTCAACCAACAGTAATCTGTTCATTGTAAACTTGCTAGACACCCTAATTCTGTACATAATTAAAAGTTTTAGGCAATAGCTCTTTTGTGTGAGCTATGACTACGCTTCTTTAATTAGAAGTTTGTCGTCAACGTGTTTAAAATTTAGTTTAGTGTAAAACGTGCACAGACGGTCGGAGGCGAATGGCCTCTTGATTTAATTAAGCCCTCACTACGAGTATGTATGAAGTTGGTACATAATTGCGTAGTGTTTGGCATTACCCAAGTGAGCACGCCTTGTTGTACGTGCACAAATTTATAATTTTACACAAAACTAAGAACCATCTCGCTTATACAATTTTAGTAGTTAAGTAATTAAAGACTCGTGTTAGGACCTACCGTACAATTAATCTATCTGTCTTAAGTAATTGCATGTTTTAATCTTTTGAGCATTCAAGTTTCAGGTCGGAGAAATATGTATCAGTTTATGTAGGACGAAAAAACTTGTCAATAAAAAACACCACCGACCAAGACCGAGTGGCCGAAGGGTGCAGGCATCAGCAAAGCTGAGCACGTGCGTTCGATCCCCACCTCGGACGTTGGTGATCTTGGTCGTTTTTTCTTTGGTATATGACATCCAATATTCATAAAAAACACCAATCAAAAATTGAGAAGATTTGCACGCGTTGAATCTCTTAGTACAAATTATAGTCAGCGGTGATGAAACCTAAATTGAGATGAGATATACCTGAAAAAGAGTAATGTGTCGTGTACCCAACTTACTTCTACCGAATGTTCTAACTATTATGTGAATTTCTTACTCATGTTTTTTAAGTCGAAAAATGGCACGTTTCGCTTCCTATATGAGGAGCTTCTTCAGAACCAATCATACCGCGACGAAGACTTCTTGAAAACTTCTCATATATGGAGCGAAACATGTCGAGCATTTTTTGACTTAAAAACGTGAGTAATACTTCTCGCGTAAATATAATTTTAGTATAAATAAGTCTCACGAGAGTTTTGTGTTCAAAATTTCTGCACTTATTAAAATAGTAACTATACGATTTTTGTTTATGGATTATGTTCGACTTATTCTTTTTAACCTAAAATTTGCGGTTGCCAGAGGAAAATAATATCCAGTTCTTGTTATCTTATTCCGCAATATAAATACAAAGTTACAGGTTCAAACTTTTGACCGCATAAAGTTAGTATACTTACGCCACGAAGCTGCGCAGAAAGGTAAGTGTTGGAGTTACCAGCCGCCCAGGTATCTTTGTTTAACTTTATCGTGAAATTGGGAGGCCAGATTAACAAAATAGATTTACAAAATTTGTACAAAGCAATGTGAATTTGCGTCGCAGTAAATTTTTATAGATATATGTGTATATTCTGGCAGCAACACATATCCTAGGGACCCAAATCTGGAGTAGAATATCTGAAATCAGGTTTACGAGTAATATTATAATATAATATAGGGTTTTCAGTCTGAACAGAAATACTTTTTTTAACTCTATAAACCACTAACAATTGAATACCTTGTAAATGACTTAAGAATAGATATGTTTTTTAACCCGTTAAGGCAGTGTATCTTCAAAGACTTTTTGACCCACTTTTTGTATTTTTTTAAAGACAGAATTTTTTGCTCTAACTACACAGCGGCGAGGAGGCAAGAACGCACGATATTTTAAAATTCTGCCAAGTTTAGGGTTAATGTGATTTTGAGAAATTATAATGGCTATTTAAGCGATTCAAAACGTTAAATCTATTCAAATCATTAACGATAAAATTGACGTTGTGAATGGCTTCCATTTGAAGAGGTTATAATTAAATTATCGAATTAAAAAAAATCCGTTTAGAAAATAATCCAAAAAAAAACAAATATACAAATAACATGTCATTTTCAAGTGATTTGTAGGGTATTTTATTATTAGTTGTATATAAAGTTCGAAAAACGTATTTCTGTTCAAGACTTACGTTTCACCCTGTATTTTTAAAAGTCAACCATTTGGTTGACTTTTAAAAATAGGTACTTCTAAGAAAGGAAACAGCAAATGTATTATTAATAAAATAAGAGCAATTTTATTTAATATTTACAGTATGGATTAACATTTTATGAATTCTATTATAGTATCCCATCTTTGCAATTTGTAGCATTTCCATTTCAAATGTCGTTCGCAGCAATGAATCTGGAACGTTTTTCACGACATTTACTCGAACTAGTAAAATGGGTCCAAGGTTTTATGTTGCATATTTTGATCGAGGTCGGACTTCACAGCCATGTTGTTAAATTATTGGCAGGTAGGTGTTTCTATTCTGCTTACAGTTTGACTTATGAAAATATAAATATCATGTCACGGAGCTATAGTAAATGTTATAATTATTTTAAGATTCTCTCCAGTTTGTCGAGGACCATTGTTCAAGCATGGCATTATATTTCATACATGAAATTCCTGTGATTTTGAAAATGTTTGACTCCGAAATAGTGCAACATAGCTCTACTACTTATAGTAGGTACTACATTATACTACTACTAAGCAATGCGGGCACATGTTGGTATTGTTGGTAGGTACGTTATCGATTGTAAGTTGGTTGTAATATATTCACAAACACGTACGGCTAAAGATTTTCCAGCATCCACTAAGTTGGCCGTGCCACATGTTATCGTATGGTGTTATATTTTCGGGATTTGGTATTGCCTGTAGAGCATTTCTGTGAATCGGACAACTATTCCCTATTTGTGAGTTGGATGTCAAATTTACATGTCTGTAAACGTCGCTAATACTCTGAAAATATTAAATAGTTCTTAATAAGCACGAGTTAATTCCAATCGCAATCATGTTATAAATGCGTAAGTATAACTTATATGTATAAATATAAATTTATCGAAGATTCTGGCCGTGTACTCGTACTGCAGCGTTTATTGGCTATGCACCAGTGAAGAACGATTACGTTTCCTAGCACGTTCCACTTTACTCCCAAATGCGGAAGAGTTCCCATGCAATCGAAGTTTACGCACACCAAATAGTGAACCACACATACTGCTAGGGTAGCGTTATATTTCTTACGTATAAACCTTATTATTTGACGATTCTAAATTACTAATCTCTAAATTACTTTGTGAGCTGTTAACCTCGTTAAAAGAATACGTTACAAGGTACGGTCGGCTCCAAAACGATTTAGATCCTTGTGCTATTGGCATAAGTTCTGAAATGTATTATTACTACTATACTAATATTTTTAGATGTGACTGTACATGTCGTTAAGTACTATACCACCAAAAATGTTATGTCACAAATACAATGGGCATAATATAAATATAAATTCACTAGAACCGGTCCATAACGTGGTATATGAAAGAGACGAAAAGAAGACACATAATATATATGTTAAATATGTACATGTATACAACTATACATTTTTGTTTCACTGCAGCACATTATTATTATTAATATTGCGTGTATGGTAGCATCGGCAACTATGAATTTAATTATACGATCGACCGGTTTTCGTGGAACTTGTGCCGTAACTGCTGAAACCAATTAGCATTGATTACCTCCATGTATTTACGTAGGTAGCTAAAAGCTTTTTATGTCTATATTCCTATATTCGTATTATTCGTACACAACATAACACAAGTTTGTAATTCTTTAGTTATGCCCACCTAATAAAACCTAGATCCACTTGGAAAATCCTGAGCCATTTAGACCACTAACACGAGAAACCATTTGAGAAGGGTCAAAAATGGACTTTTTAGTTGAGTTGTAGTAGTGTAGGATATAATCAGACACGAATGGTCAGTGTGAAACAGTGACCGTACCTTTCGGAAGTAGTTAACAATTTTAGAAATAACATAAAACTGTAAAATAGACGTTTCGAAGACGCCGCATTTCGACGACTTCGACTAGTATAGTAATATGTCTTTGGAAAGAATATTGGGCTCCGGTTACGGTTTTTTATAAAGTGAATATTTTCGGTACCGTAAAACCATACAACTATAGTCCACTACTACAATTATGGTCCACAAGTTTAACTCGTAATTAAGCATCAATGGAAATGTTTTATTTTGGTTTCATCTAAGTTTTTTAATTATTAATGAGGAGAGTTTGTGTAAGACCTGCGTCAATAATATATAATTACACTAAATCGAAGATATTTGACCTAGTTTTGGACTATAGTTGGGAGCTTTTGGACTATAGTTGGGTAGTTTTACGGTACCTAATAATCGTTCTGAAAATCAGACCCCAGGCCCAGTGCGAGTTAGACTCGTGTGACAAGTGTTTCACACATTTTGTGAATATTGAGACTGAATAATATTATAAAATTCTATATACTTCATATAGGTTTTCCTGTAAATAACACGTAAGAAACAAATTTTATTGTAATTTTTGTATAAAAGATTAAGGCCATTTTAGTTGTTTCGTAAATCGTCAAGGGTGTGCTTATTTTACGCCTAGGCTTTTAAATTACTTCAATATTATAATATCTTACAAGCATCATCATAATCATATCAGCCGAAAGACGTCCACTGCTGCCGCATCCAGTGGACTCCTGCGACCTTCGCCAGGTCATCAGTCCACCTTGTGGGGGGCCTACCCACGTTGCGCTTTCGGGTACCTTTCCACCCCCCGTTCTCGGCGAACGAAAGTAGAAAAAAATTAAAAGGCGATAAAAGTTCCGTTAAGTTATTTCCCTCCCAGACTATGGTCAGATAATGCTCTTTGCAATATTTTTATCATATTTAATTTCTATGATTCTCACAGAAAATCGACAACTTTGATTTTCGTTATAATCCTTAACGTTGGTCTGCCTTTACTTAAATATGATTGGATAATAAATGATTCCTACATAAATTGATGAAATCCCGCATAAATGCTCGGATCTGGAACATAATCCGAGTAATCAGATCAGCGGCACTATATCTAGTTAAATTTAGTACCGTGAAGGTACCAGAGTAGATGCTACGCTGACATTCTCGTAGCGTGTCTACGTCGTAGTATCGTGTCTACGTTTTGACGCAGTTGGGCGAGATGAGTTTCGTAATGACTTTATGTTCAAGTTGCTGCGCTTTAGAAGATAATTTGATAAATATTGTAGTATAAATGATGTATTTCTACTACAACAACAATTACTAAACCAATACACGTTTTGACGCAGTTGGGCGAGATGAGTTTCGTAATGACTTTATGTTCAAGTTGCTGCGCTTTAGAAGATAATTTGATAAATATTGTAGTATAAATGATGTATTTCTACTACAACAACAATTACTAAACCAATACACAGATAAAAAGGATATCTTTGTTTGAGAAAACATATATTCTTAGCATATTTACTGGAATCAAATCAAAAACGTATTATCTTAAAATATATTTGTACCAGTCTGACTGTAGCATTTCTCAGTTGTAAAATTAATTTTTCTTCAATTATATTCTGGTTTCAAGAGTAAAATGCTTATTATAAGATATATGGGCGTTATGCCCAAGATCACTGATTTGTCTTATAACAAAAAGTCATAAAATGTTTAATTCAAGAAAATTTTCTGTTTGCAAGATACAAATTCTTGATTGTTGTGACATTGTTTTAGTTTGATTTCATGTTTTCTTATTTGAAGTAATTGTGATTCTTGAAGTGAAGTAAACTAATTATTTTGATTTTTGTTTATTTGTATTCAAGTTATACTATCTTGGTATAAAAAGCAAATACTGAGAGTAAATTAATCTGTTTTTAAGAAAATATTTTTTTACGGCTATAGGGAGAGGATCATATTCTTAGATTAAAAATATTTGCTTAGCATTGAAGAAATTTGTTTTAGTTGAAGTGACCTGTTTTTACCGTGTTTAAAATACATGTTCGAGGCGGTCTTCCATACAGTTTCTTTTTGCCCATGACCGCCATGCAGTTTGGCGAATATCTATTTAAACAGGGTTTTTGTAATGTGTATTTTGTATTAAATAAATAATAAAAAATACAACAAAACCTTCCCCCTTTTTGCTTTATAAGAACAACTGGGAGGAACTTGAATAGTCACAAAGTCCTCAGTTGTATTTATTATGTACTAAAATTACAATAAAACAAATAGGTATTTGAATAGGACTCCAACGCAAAAAAAGTTTTCGCCATTTTAATTGTTTACCTAGTCAATTGTATGGAACCTTTTGCGCGCGACTCCAACTAGCACTAGCACTTAACCGGTTTTTTATTTCATATTATTGATATTAATAACATAGTCGAATTGAGACTATTATGTGTGTATTCGCCAATCCAGATTAAATGCAAAACACAAGTAATATACCTACAAACTGCATAAAAAAGATCCGTAGCAAATGTTGTCAAAATTATTAAGCTACAGCTATCGTCAAAAGCGTACAAATGGAAATCCGTTGCAAGCACTGCCAGAGTAAATATTTGAACATATATGCACCGCTCAACTGTTTTAAGCCTCGGGACTACAAACATCCAGAGCAAATATGCCAAATATACTAGTTACACTATCTGGTGGTACGAGTACTACCGCATATATGTAATTATTATGTAATGAATACTAATTATAATTTTATAATTGACTATATTTTGTTTGTTGCGTAGCGGTTGGCATTTATGCATTTGTAAAGAATGATTTTGGAGATTTTGTGTTTAAGAAGATATTTTAAGCAATCAAATACATGGATGCTTAGCCAAGTTGCCAACCGCTAGCGCTTAGTAGCGTATCGTACTTTTCCCTCTATGTCACTCTTTCATATTAGTGCTACAAATACAGGATGCTTAGCCAAGATGCCAATCGCTAGCGCTTAGTAGCGTAACGTAGTTTTCCCTCTCTGTCACTCTTTCATATTATTGCGACAAAGACAGTTAGCTGCGATTAACGATGAAGCGTTAGCGATTGGCAACTTGCTTAGACACAGGACTTTAGAAAATATATGCCCCTGTGGTAGCCTACGAGCATCGACTGGATCTATAAAGGTTCAATAAACAAACCACTTTTTAAAATTGTGATATTAATAAACAAATATTCTGGACCCATATATACATAAACCAATTGATTGAGCTTAACAACGTAAAAAGTTCCAATGGTGATATAAAATTATGAAAAACGGATAAACTCGTGTATATTAATTAAATTTAACTTCATCCCGACGTTTCGAACCCTTTACAGGGTTTGTGGTCTGCGGGCGACTGTCAATGGAGGAAATTTAATAGATCTACCTTCCAATGGTGCTTCAAATATATATGATATTGATGACAGTGATTGCAAATTTAAATCAGCATAATTACTTTATTTAACCTTGGGTACATGTGCACACGACAAACTTAAATAAATCCGGGACTTCTCTTTCAACGTTTCGTTATAATCAATATAATCGAAATGAGTCGGGTAATCACGATAAGGCCGCGTGTTGCTGTCAAACACGAGATGTACTAAGGCCGCAGAGGAAAAAACCTCTTTGTCGTGGGACAAATTATTTTTATAATAACACCCTTGTTCATAACAAAATTCCAAGTTTCAGAAAGTTTTATAGGAGAGCTCATTCCGCTAATCCGTCAGTCATTAATCAAAAAACATAATCAACATCGTTTGTTTCTAGACAGCCGCCCTCAAATCAACAACTTGCCAAGCTGACAACGCAATCAATGGACATTGATTGCCCCTTCAATCAAGGAGCCGCGGTGGAGTTAGGTCTTAATTTATTTAAGGCTCGGCGACACAAACATACCCAGCTGCCTCAGCGCCATTAAGTTTCAATGTCATCTTGCTATTATTTGCAGTTACACTGAAATAACATGTCTCGTTCTTTTCAGAGTCAGATTACTCGTAAAATCAGATTTTGACATTGTATTCTTCTAATGTTTTGAGTGTGAAGTCTTTCGTGATCGCAAGCAAACTAAAAATATATTTTGTATGTAAGCCGTTTATTGTACGTAAGCCGTGTGGTGACGGCAATAAGAATACATTTCTCACCACCCCAACTCCTCCTGCGGGTGTCGTAAGAGTCGACTAAGGGATTGAAGTGTCACTGACCATTATTTGATAAAAGATTGATGATGGGCAGCAGCGTCATCATAGTGGACACATTACTGCGATCGCCTATCCGCTTGCCAAGCGTGGCGATTATGGGTATTTTCCTCCTAATGCGTTTATACGCATAGTTAATAGGAGAGGCCTACGTCCAGCAGTGGACTATCATAGGCTGATGATGATGATGATGATGATGTACTATTGTCTGCTTGTGTTTATTGTTTGTTTATTCGCTTAGATACAGTCAAGATTAACATAAAAGATTAAGATAAAATTAATTACAAACTAAAATTAATGTATAAACAATTTACCTATACAGTGTGTAAATCTAATACGGGCGATCAATTAAACCAGGCATGGGATTCATAAGTGTAATCATGAATTACAAGGTTTTTTTAAATTTACTCTTAATTACGACCCCACAGAATTTTTTAAAGATTATCGGAACAGCAATGTAGGTACGAACATTTGTTATTGTTGATATGACAGTTATATGTGATCTGCTTTTGAAATTAGCTGTCAACGAGTGCTTAACTCACGTATGTTGCTCTACATTGCGCGCCGAATTATTTTGTATGGAAAAATTTTATGATCTAATTTTAAGTAAAAGTTATTTGAATGTACTTATTATGTCGTAAACTAACACCCGTTAAGAGCTTCGCCCGTATTAGACTTACACCCTGTATAAAGAAAATGCCTTCCAAAAAATCAGCCTGCGGCATGGTGCCCATGACACTGGCGGCATTACCTCGCTGAATCGCTAAAGAGATTCTTTGCGCGAGGTAAGCGCCAGCCCTTGGGTCACCAGAGGCGTCGTGCAGCCGGGACGACATGGTCCTCATGAACATTTTCATGTATGAATTTAAAAATAAATTGTATGAACACCCTCTAGCTGCGCGAATTTTGTGAACTACCCGCACTTGGCCTTGATTATTGACTTATCGGATTTTCACATATTCGTATTACCTTACCGTATCTTCTGTTAAGTTTAGAATTTAATATCATGGTTTAAATGTTACTGAACTTATCCTACCTATACCTTTTAGTAACTTTGAAATCCTGAAAGCTCAAAATGTTTCTAAGGTGACAAGAAAAGTGTTTTTCCTTGTAACCTTAATTTCATTTAAGTAGGTATAATATCCTTCTCATCCGACTGTGAACCTACAGGCTAAGTACTATGGTAAACCTACTCGCAGTGTTAGCTACAAGTAGAAGATTCAATGTCACGGTACAAATTTTAACGTAGAACGACGTAAATGTCGTTAGCTTAAAAAAAATTCTAAATTTAAAAATCCTAACGCTAAAATTAGTTAGAGTTAAAAATAAAATTGGTACACAATATAAGTTATGTCTAGAAAACCTACATAAGCCAAGTCTAGACTTACAACTTACAACCAAAATAGATATCGATCAATAGCGTGCCTGGTTCAGAAATACAGCAACCGACGAAAAGTTCAACGATTCATATCTATAGAGCTTGACAATAGACAAAATTACCTTTACATTTTCAAGTGAAACCGTCAATTGTCAGTAATAAATAATGTAAGTACTGAGAATACCGTGACCTAAATGCTATACCTAATTCTAGAAATAGATACCTATTGATAAATTGACAAGCGAAGCATAAGGTCAAGAAGTAATGTCTAGTGTATAAATTGTGTCATTTCTCATACAATTTATAATAGAATAGGGTCGACACATTGTACACCAGTTCCATTGTCTTTTTATTACATACCTATTTAAGTTTCCATTACTCAATTGGTTCCCTTTTGTTTTCTTCTATTTAAAAATTAGTTGTATATTATATTTAAATAATGGAAATCAGAAATAAATATACGAAAAGAGGCCGAGATCAAGTTTTATGTGCTTAGTACATTTCGAAAATGTTCTCCTTTTTATCTTCTGTACTTCACTTTTTGTACTCACGTAGGGTTATAATGGCCCTGTGTTTTATCGTTTGTCGTTGTTGCCGTCAGGTTCTAACAAGGATGCAAATGCGAAAGTGACAAGTAGCACGATAAACGGCAAACGGGTGCATGACCATCATAAGCCACCTGAACAACTTGTACTATGTGTTGGTTTTGTATAGTCAATAATAATTAATTATCTAATTTATTATGTACGGTCGCCTATACATAAATTGATATATGTACATATTCAAATTTAAAGCTTGTTCTCCTAATATGTTCTCCTACATGAGTATAAAAAGACATGCAATTAACAAGATAAAAAGGAGAAAAATTACGAAATGTACTAAGCACACAAAACTTGATCTCCGCCTCTCTTCGTATATTTATTTCTGATTTCCATTATTTTAACATATTCCACTAACTTTTAAATAAAAGAAAACTAAAGGGAACCAATTTAAGAGTAATGGAAAATTAAATACTCTGTTATAAATTTTATTGTACGAGAAATTGCACAATTTATACACTAGACATTACTTCTTGACCTAGGGTTATAATGGCCCTGTGTTTTATCGTTTGTCGTTGTTGCCGTCAGGTTCTAACAAGGATGCAAATGCGAAAGTGACAAGTAGCACGATAAACTGCAAACGGGTGCATGACCATCATACTTAAGCCACCTGTACAACTTGTACTATGTGCTTAAATACTATGTCAATAATAATTAATCTAATTTATATGTACGGTCACCTATCCATAAATTGATATCTGTACATATTCAAATTTAAAGCTTCTTCTCCTAATACGTTCCAAAGTGTAGGTATGCATATTTGTATACGTGACTGTTTTTAGAGGAAAAGCACACTTAAATGTCGTGTAAGATAATCTCATTTCTCGTTTATACTCTAAATCGCGTAAGCAGGCATCGCCCAATTGTATGATAAATGGTGTTTAATGCTTGCTCTGCCCACGCTCGTACTACAATAAATAATTGTTTGCTGCGGCGGGATCAGCCCGTCGACCCTCGTCAGCTCGTGGTGATAGAAATTAGCCTTCCTTTGTAGTCTGCCCAACAGTTTGCACTGTCTGAATTGTACAGTAACCCGACAAAGCCTACCACTTTTGAACCTCAATGTGTGAATAATAAAGTCGAAATGTGGTATGCTACTTTTTTCGCTAACCTATGCGTGGGCGGATGATTTACGGCGATGCCAAAAGAAAAATATATTACTTACACTATTATTTACTGTCCATTATACCACCAAAGGTGTATACAGTACCAAATTTTGTACAATGGGATCTGTAGTAGAATTGTTGCGTCATTTTACTAAGTATTAGGTAAATCAAGTAAGACTTTAAATAATTATCTTCGAGGCTACTTCTGTATAGAATCCATATGGATATTGTATAATATTTCAACCTCACATGTTAACATATTGTATTAATGTAGATATGGTTTTATATGTTCTCTTTTTATTATCTCTTTCCTGATTTTATACCAATTTCCAATTCTTCGTAAATTTTCCTCTACTGAAAACTAAATCAATAAAAAGTATTGATATTACTCGCCTGTGCTCATCCACTTAAAATGTAATGAATACGTATACAATATTAATTACGTTGTGTATTCTTTCAGCGCAGGGGCGTAGCTAGAGTAAATGGCGCCCGGGGCAAGTGCCAAATTTGCGCCCCCCCCCCTCTCGTTTTCCAAAGTTAACACCTAATATCGACATTGCTAGCAGTAAATTCATCGCCACTTTACGTGTAGGGGAATAGTTATTTGTACAACATGAGAGCAAAGTACGTATTTGATGCGAGTGTCAGTTTTGAGTCTTGAGCGTAGCGAGAGACTCGAAAGACACGAGATTCAAATAACTTTGCTCTCAAGTTGTACATACAACTTTTCACCTCAGCATGGAGAAAAGGAAATAAAATAACTTCAGCAGGGAGAAAAGGAAATAATAATAATATTAAATCATTTATTTAATCAAAATTAGTTTTAGTACATTATCATTATTGGTACATACCAGTGTTGAGGTACCATTCTTATCTCTTAGGTTAACATTTTGATGAAAAAAATTTCATAAAACAGTTATAATTATTTAGAAATGAACTCGTATCGAATTTCTGAACGCGATTCTGACTCGCCTAGTACCACGATATCCGTCCGTTTTAAAACGGCTGTCTTTCTCTCTGTCACACTTATATATAAGAGCGATAGAGAGGTGGAATGACGGACGCCAATGTTATGTATGCTTGGTGGTAGGGGCCATATGCCGTTCGGATACAAGGAATCGGGTCCGATAAAACGCGTCGTCTAATACAACTGGCTGAATACGCTAGGATGCCATGAACGAAAAAAAAAATGCATATTATGACAATTTATAACGTAACATTTTTCATCTCTGTCTTTTTACTAACAAGTGAAAGAAACAAAAGAAAAAGTTGAAGTCTAAACGTCATGGAAAACAACATTCACTCAGTGAGCAAAATCGCACTTTGCTCACTGATTTCGCGAATCAAAAGAAGTCTTTTCGAGCTGCTGAGGTGAAAAAAATATTTTTACCTAACTTGTGCGGAAAAGTAAACTTTGCTTCGCGTGCGTAAAAAAAATCGCCGTGCGTTTTTAAGGCACTTGTGAATAAGTAGTGTTATGAATTAAGTAGTTCGATACATGTGTAAAAACTTCTTTTTAACTCGGGTGATTGTTACGCGCTAGTGCGAGAAGTGGTTCATTTTACGTCAGGTCTTCGGAGGACCAAATGTACTGAAAAACGTCGTCCCAGTATACACGTGCGAAAACCAAATTCGTAACTCGTGTCGATTTAAAGCACTCCCTTCGGTCGTGCTTTAATTTGTTCGCTTGAATCCCTCATTTCGTTCAGGATTCCAGTTTAGAATGCCTCACTACGTTCTGGATTCTATTGTGGAATCTATCGCTTCATCCGGGCGTGAAAATATATCATTTTGATCCCTTGTGATTTACTATTGTTCTATATTTTATTATATTATTTTCTCGGCGTAATTAATATGTATATGTACCTTTACCAAATTGCAACTTTCTAGTACTGCCGGTCTAGTCTGACCTGCCGCAACTAAAAGGATTCCTAGTTTAGGTAGGAACCCTAAAAAGGGTCACTTTTAGGATACCGCAATCTATCCAAAATTAAACCTACTAGACAGGAAAGGCCCTACCTACTAGGAAAATTTTAGTTTATTTAGAAAAATTGCTAAACAAAATAAATGCAACTGTGTTCGAACTGAATAGGTACATTTCCAATTGTATCGATGCTAATAAGAGTAATAAGTACTACATGCAGCACAGGATATAAACTTGTTTCCATACCTTTAGTTTTAAAAATTCTCCAAATGGTTAATATAAAAAAAGAGAAAACTATAGAAAGCGAGTTTAAGAAAATTCCATTTTAGCTTTTTGTGAATTTACTCATTAAAAATTTTAATTTATTTATGTGTAAATGATATATAAGGAAATCAAAAATTTTGTTTGATTTGGAGCCCTCCACAATTTGGCGCCCCGGGAAAATATAGGTACCAAACTAGTATTTTCTGAATTTACGCATAATGATTTCATTTATGCAAAAAGAAATAAAAAATCTTGGCCGATTTGGCGCCCCCTCTAATAGTTTACGCATACATATTTTTGATTTTTTTATGTATAAATTATGTACAAGGAAATCAAAAATTTTGGTTTGTTTGGTGCCCCTCCTACAGCTTGGCAAAAAAGAGTAGAAATTAAAAAGTAGCAACATCGTAGTGTCGTCCCTTTCAAATCAATATGCGTGAGAAAACGGGACGACACTACAACGTTGCCACTTTTTAATTTCTATTCTTTTTTGCCAGGCTGTAATTTGGCACCCAGGGAAAATGTACCAATCTAGCATTATTTAATTTACGCATGAAGATTTTCTTTATGTGTAAGTTATGCAAAAGGAAATCAAAATAAATTGTTAATTTGGCGCCCCGCTTAATTTGACGCCCGGAAAACGTGCCAATCTAGAATTTTAGGAATTTACATTTTTTTAATGTACAAATAGGTAATGCAAAAGGCGGTCAAAAATCTTGGCCGATTTGGCGTCCCCTCTATACATATTTACAATAAATATTTTTGATTTATTTAAGTATAAATTATGCACAAGGAAATCAAAATTTTTGACTTGTTTGGTGCCCCTCCTAATTTGGCGCCCAGGGAAAATGTACCAATCTAGCATTTTTTTAATTTACACATGAAGATTTTCTTTATGTGTAAGTTATGCAAAAGGAAATCAAAATAAATTGCTGATTTGGCGCCCCGCTTAATTTGACGCCCGGAAAACGTGCCAATCTAGCATTTTATGAATTAAATTTTTTTATTGTATAAATTATGCAAAAGGCAATCAAAAATCTTGGCTGATTTGGCGCCCCTTCTGATAGATAACGCATAAAGATTTTCGATTTTTTAACATAGGTATAATAAATTATGCAAAAGGAAATTAAAAATGTTGGGCGATTTGGCGCCCCCTCTAATTTGGCGCCCGGGGCACGAGCCCCCCCTGCCCCCCCCTAGATACGCCACTGTTTCAGCGCACACCTATGTTCGTGTCAGAATTTCCGGTTGTCACGATTTTGCTGCCACCCCGGAGACTTTTTAAAAGGTCGTTAAAGTAATTATAGTAATTTCGAAAGGGTGTTAACCCCAATTTATGAAAAAGCTTCAAATTCGCTGTCGTCATTGATTCTTGGGTTATGGTTATGGTAGCATGACATCGTCTTTTTTACTATGTAACGAGTAACATTTCAGGTGGTACAAAATTATTTACTGAATGTTTACCTTGAATACCAAGTTAACCTTATTTTAATGCTGTAAAATTATACAAGGTATAACATAATCACCAAATGAAAAAAAACCGACATCAATCGATTTCTCTAAGATCCCATTAACAGACCCAGACTTGGTGCCAACGGGGCCATTGTCAATTCGTCCGTTCTATTTGATTCACAATTCTCGTAGATACGAGTAGATATCGAGTAACATACATACAAAAGAAAAAAATGATTGGAAAAGTCAAATTAAGAACCTGCTCTTTTTTCGAAGCCCGTTAAAAATACGAGTAAATAGTAATAATACCTTGAAGGTGTTCTGTTTAATGCTGCTACTCTTCTCTATCTCAAATAATGTTTATGTTATTCGTGTAGTTATTTTTTACCAGCTGAGGCTTAGTACGTTCATATTCATCTAGTTAGTATTTCCTTACAGTTTAGTCTAGGTATACAGGATGGAACGGAACGACGATCCTTCCCGCTACCGACCGAGTCTACCAACTTTCAGTATGGGACCAACATCGAAACCGTACATGGACAATTGACGTTTCCATACTATTGAACTCTAACCAATCACTCGCTTTGTATGAGGCGTTAAATTTTTTAAAGATATTTCGTATTTGGTACTATACTGAAAGTTCATCGTAATGGTTGGTAAACTCAGTCGGTAGCGGGAAGGATCGCCATTCCGTTCCATCCTGTATAATATATGTATGAAAAATTTGAATTTATATTTTTACAAAATACAAATGTGTATGTTTATTAACGTGTCTTAATTAGTGAACTTGTTCTTTTAAATTCCATATTTCTTGTATTGCACCACCTGTTTTTACTGGTTGCATCCCTTCAGTTCCCAAAGGTTGCTGAAAGAGATCACTTTTTAGCCGTAAAACCGCCTGTTGTGTTACCTTTACATTTAAGGTTGTCGTCAATCTTTCGTCATTTTTCATCTTGTTCAGGGTGTGCAATAATTATTAAAGATCGTAGAGCAAACCTTGGCTAATCGGTGATATTAAAGTAATTCGGTGATAGTCACTTAAAGTCCCATAGCGAATTACAACGACTCTTCACGGCGTGTTATAATTTCCAATAGGTGGCGGCATCGTCATACAACACGGTACTGCAAGTATCCGAATTAAAATTTTTGGCTTTCAACGGGTATGACGCCTCATGTTGTAGTTGATCGGTGTAAGGTGTCAAAAACATTAATTGTATAAAAACAAATGGATATATGGCAAAAACAACAGAAAAACCTGTCAATGTAAGAGTGTTTAAACACTTGAATGATATTTATAATTGTAAAAGTAACAAACACACTTCTATGTTTTAACCATTACTTTCGGGGGTTAATTTTCATTGTTGTGTAATGTTTTATATCACAAATCACAACATAACTAAGTAGAGTGCATTTATAGTGCAATTAATGTTTAATTAAACTTTGTTGTTTTATTATTTTCCATAGCAGATTCTAACCTAAACCACAACAAAAAGTTATGTGAATCCACTCTCCAGCCTTGGTGCAGAAACATGTGAACACCAATATCTGTGAAGCCTACAAAGGTGATTATGAACATATTGCTTATAATCGCCTTTAAAAAATTAAAAAGAAAACAATTTCAAGGAAAAAAACCTGATCTTGACTATCACGAAATAACCAAGTCCAAATTACCTATGTACATAGTAACCTGAATATCACCATATACTACCCTATTTTTTCATGTGCCAATAAAAATAATTATTATATTAATTTGGTACATCATAAAAATAGTCACAGGTTCCGAAAA
>JALPQI010006203.1:0-67742 GCA_025490895.1 Thaumatotibia leucotreta
CGATAAAAATGTCGTACAACCGTTGTGTAATTTCAAGAATTTGAATGAAGATGGAAACTATATACACAAAAATAAACGTTTTGAGGAATTAACTATTTTTAATGTTTAATATAATTTTCATAATGTACAATCAACATTTTTTCTACATTTTCAGACTTTAATCTTCGTCGCCTGGGTGACAATATCAATTTTAGCCAACTAAACGACCATTCTAGGTCAACTGTAGTAATTGGAGCAAATTCAAACAATTTATAGTTTTGATGAATTTCTGTTTTATGACTCAGTTCTGTTTTATGAGGCATTTTTAGCCGCCTTAAGAAACAAAAAGGTAGATTTAATTGAAATTCCGAAATGCAAAATAATATTGTTGTAGGTACTAGATGAATTATTCAACGATTCAATGGTTGTCAAAAGTGACTCGACACAGTCAGTGTCAGATATCGGTTGTTTATATTTGCGATAAGTATGAATGAAAGAGGTTTGCACATAGTTAAACGTATTCCAACTTAGCCATTAGTTTAGTTATGTTAATGATGGTTTAAAAAAAAATATTTTTATGGATGTCGATAAACTAAGTCGATATTTAATGAATCACTAGCACTGGTACATTTTTGCCCCCGCGAAACCGGTGTTTGTATATGACACAGAGCCTTAGTATACAAATGGCTGACACGTCGCGCGGTCTTACTGACAGCTGGCGAAAAAATCTCAAAACTAAGTAAATATGACCCGTTACGCCGTCAAATGCACAGAAGACGCTGACACAGGCACCATAAAAAAGATGGAATCACATTTCACAAGAAAGTCTCACTACATTTTATTTTAAATTTATTTGTTTTGGGGCAATTTTATATGGGGATGGTATAATGCCACCTTTTGCTCTGCCATGTACTCTGGCATCCTAGCACGTATGTCCGTTCATTATTTAAATGTAGTACCTATTGAAAGGAATGAACCCAAAATACTTTCAACTCCATTTATTAATACATTTTTATCATATTACTTCAGTAAAATACATTAAACTATCTCATACCTTAAACAGTGGGAGGCAATCAATAATCCAATTGGTATTTTTATTAATTTTATCTGACAATTTTACACAAGCTCTGGGCCATTCGCAAAAATCGTCCGTCACTTGTTTTTTCTATCTTTTTTAAAAAAACAACTTGCCAGGAGGAATCGCTACGCGATGGCGGGAAAATGTAGTGTTACCAGGACACTGGTCTGAATATTGCTATATACATTTATTATAACGCTTACAGCTCGGCCGTCCTGCTGAAGCGAGTCCCATCGCGACAAGTAGTTTCAAATACATTTAGAAATCAGAAAAGGACGATGAAGACACAAAAAAGTCTACATTTCACATGGAAAATAAAATGAAGGAATAGCAAAAACTGAAAACAAATTACATTATAGATTCATGTTCAGCAACAATGAGCTATAAATTACTTTGTGACCTTTTGCAATATTTTATAAAACAACACAATTAATCACAATAAATTTTAAATGAGTGATATTATACTGTTCAAACTTAGAAAAATAAATAAAGAGTTAAACATGTGTAAAATTATTGTATTAACTATCTAAATTTTACTAGTTACTCATATTCATATTCATTTATTTTCGTATTAATCATACATCGTCAGGTTTTAAACACAATAATAATCAATTTCAGATAGGAATACAAAATAAAATCACTATTAACAATTAACATCCTTATCATCTGATTCAGAATCCGAACTCTCAAAGCTTCTATTGAATACAAGTCATGGTTTTAGTTTTTAATCCAAAGCTAATATATTATCATATCTACGATGGCCAAGCTTGCGGGTAAGTGGAGTATCTTCAATCACAAATCGATCATTAGGCAATGAAAATGAAAATGAAAAAATGAAAAAGCATTTATTGGTTACAATATTATGATTACAAGTTATTATTGGAATCTCCAAGTAAGTAAAAGATTTACTTGTAGCAGGAGATCCCGCTCTTCCTACCAAAGTTACATTCACAGTAACCAAAAGTTATTTATATACAATTGGAAAACTATATTTTAACATTATTTATTTCATTAAGGCAAAGTTTTAGAAATACGGTACAGACCTTGAAATTTAGGTGCTATTAGAATCATTCGTTTCGTCTAATACAGTAATGTGCTTTTCAATTTTAGTATTATCATTTTAGCGTTCAGATTCCGATGCTTGAGTACCATTTGCAGTATTTACTCTACAATTTGAATCAATGTGACCTATTTTATGGCAAATAGTACATTTTTTGACAGGTTTATTACATTCAACACTTTTATGCCCAATCTCGTTACAATTAAAGCACTTCAAAAACAGGCTTTTACCAGGTCTTTCCTCATAATCATTTTTTTTATCGATATATGTTGACGTATTACCTTTTTTATTGTAATCATACCTATCGCTAGGCCCTCTGTTAACTGGTTTAATGGTCTTAAAATATTTGAGTACATCTTCTGGTCCACGAAAGCGTGCAGCTTGAGCCCCAATTTTTACGGCACGATCATCTACACCATGTAATAAACAATCTACCGCTTTTCGCCCTGTTATACCACATTTATTTAATAAATTAATTTTTAAGTAATAATATTGTTCTAATGATTCTCCATAACGCGCTCGCTTGGCCAACATGTCTGTTAACATTTCAGCATAGTCCTCTCTACATGGAAATGACTCCATAAGCTTTCTTTTCCATTCATCCCAAGTATACAATATGGAACTTAGTCCTTGGTACCACTGTTTTGCGACTCCTGTTAATTTAGGAATGGCAAAATGAACTATTTCTCGTTCGTTCCAGTCATAAATTTCCGCGCACTCCTCTACTTTTGTCAACCATGTTATTATAGTTTGATCTTTAGACATCGGATCGAATTCAGGTATCGCATTTGTCAAAGAAAGCTTATGGGCTGACTGTCCTTTAACACTTTTAATGATATCTAAGAACTTGTTTAATACACTTTGCGTTGAATCAGTATCAGTTAAATTACTAAAGTCACGTGGCACATCACCACGATCACTGAGCATCGGAGCATGATGTCTCCTACGTTTTAATAAGTGCCTGACAGGGCTATCTTCGCTACCACTACTTGGACTACGACGTCGCCGCCGCCCAACTCTTGGTGAATATGACTCATCATCATCATCATCATCATCGGAAAAATAACGGTTTGCTCGATTTGGAATAGACCTACGATGACTTGTGGACCTTCTCGAACGTCTTCTAGGTGTCTCACGATGACATAATCTGGATCTACTTTTCCGCGGATCATTGCGACCCACAACATCAACAACCCGTCGTGAATCAAAGTATATAACAGAATCCTTACTTTTTGAGCGCTTGCGGATTTGCCTGCTAGAGCTCCCTTCTGCTCCCTCGCTTCTTGATTCGTTATCGTGTCGCTGTGGAGTCTGCCGATTAAGCTGCCGCCTATTCTGCGGTCTGCTTAACGACTCACCCTCCACGCTCCTTGATTCGTTATCGTGTCGCTGTGGAGTCTGCCGATTAAACTGCCGCCTATTCTGCGGTCTGCTTAACGACTCACCCTCCACGCTCCTTGATTCGTTATCATGTCGCTGTGGAGTCTGCCGATTAAGCTGCCGCCTATTCTGCGGTCTGCTTAACGACTCACCCTCCACACTCATGCGACTTTCCTGTTCAGCCACCGGCTGCGTTTCTTGCATCATCTGCACAAATTCATAGTTTATGATTAGACTCTCATTCATAGTTTCATAGATTTTAAAACATTAATATACTAGTCTGACAAAATAATTGTTATACTTAAATAAAATAATATACATTGTAAATTATACTTCATAACAAAATACAATAGAAGGTATCATCAAATATTTTACTACGGACAACCAGTTGCAATTTTATTTCACCACTCATATGCGGCTATTTGTTCCTTCCACCACATTCTAAAAACCTTATTACTTGTAATGTATCCATTCTTCACTGTCGCTATCGATAAAATAAACCAATCACATTATATAAGTCACTTAGTAACTTTGTCAGTCTTGTTATAAATTGTCTGTGATATGAATTAACATCATTTTAAAATTGACTACAGCTTTAACTCAACCTATTCCGATGTACACAATAACTACTTATCCCAATTATTTATATGAAGTTGAAAACAGCTTCATGTACAGTCAAGGGCATTAATATATATACACTTCTCCATACTGATCCCTTACAAATGTGTCTATAAATTAATGCACTCGACTGTACCTAAGCTAATTATCATTAACCCTTTACCGCATGGATTTTTTGATGTGTTTGAAAAAAATATATGTAATTATAAATGAGAAATATAGGCTTAGAAAAATAATGAAAAAAACATATAAATGTTTTTAATTACTTTATTTTAGAAAAACAATTGCGGGCAAATCTGGAACAATATGCAATCTTGGCTAGAATCATATACTAGACAAATTTGGAACAATATGAGGTCATGACCTGTATAGTACCCATTGCCCAAAACGTAAAAAAAACTTCATATTTTAACAACAATATTTATACTGCCGCAACGTGTAGTTGTAAATACTCTAGTATCCTCGGCCATCAAAACTTCTGCCAAATTCAGCTTTAAGTTCAGTAAAGGCATATATGTATTTTCTCCTCTCTGTGACATGCTGCGCCTCCACAACAACCAGCTATTGACGCAACTTAGGTCTACTAAGTGGAAAAACAGCCTGTGGTGCCACTTTTTGCTCCTTACTTTTATTCTGTAAAATCCCAACATCGCGTCTAGAAGATCTACACCTCCCATGCATACAGTTCCAAATATGAAGATTAGTATTCGTTGACTAGACTACATGTTGTGCCACATTTGTCTTAGTTCAAAAAGCCGTGAATGCATTGTGTTCCGAATATGGAACAAAATTTAATTAAATAAATCAATGTAATGTAAATATAATTACTTACGTCGACTGCCGTAAAAATGTTAGGGATTCATGTCACTGTATACTAACAACTATAAATTCACCAAAACTTTGATTTATGTTTAATAAAACTGCGTCCAAAAAACGGCTGCCTTGCTCTGTTCACAGAATCTCTGCAACTGAGTTTCTACAATCATTTTTTGTTACATTGCGAAAGATTCAATGTTTAATAACTACCCTAATGGGTAATTTATATATCTGGCTAGTATTTAAATGTAAAGTTGATACACAGATAATGTGTTAAAATAGTGTAGTAGTTGAAAATATCAAGCGTCCCAAATTTGTCACGATATGCGGTAAAGGGTTAATAAAATTACGTCATGTAAAATAGACAATGAAACCATAGACCAATAAAATCATTACCAAACAAGTTAACCATAACACTAATATTTAAAATCTAAGCAATCATAAATTATTTACCCCTTAGTATGTAATTAATATTTTAATACCAATGTGCGCCAAATGTTTGTCCTCAATCTCAACTTAAATAGACAGATAAATTTCATAGAAATTATAATCTACACTAATAATTACAATCTATATCCACAGTAAAACTTGTTTTTTATATAAATTCAAGTTTATATACAAGCAGACAATATTATTCAATCTCATTGTATCCCAATAGATGAATAATACCTTATCATATTTATTTACCACATATTCATTGTTATAAAAGTTCTGAACGACATTCCGTTCCGAAATCCGAAATTAACTCTATGCATTTACCTACACTGTTCACTCTTCGAAAAGCGTTCCAAGATAATACCACTGAGATCTTGAACATGAAGTAAAATCTTAATAGCATGTTTTCAAACAATACAGCGCCATCTGTCGCGTAATTAGTTGACTAAACCTTTTATCATGAAAATAATACATATTATTTCCTAGTTTATCCATGTGATAGTGACATCTAGCGGGTACTGTTGCAACAATGCATAATGTAAAACATTTACCGTATCATAAATAACAATAATGGTATGCATCTTAGTATATTTTTATGAGGCTATTTATGTAATTTATTTATTTATTAATGTAACTTTGAATGCCCAAAATGCGTACCACTAACACCACCTGTTGACACATAACGGTAAACTCTGATTATATTAAATTAAATAGAATGGTTAAACAACACTGTAGGTATGTATTTCTATAAAAGATAACAATAAGTAGATACTCGCATGAGGCGACCTCAACGAATCAATCTATTAAGAAATACATGCAATCCTTTTACATATTCCATACCATTTTACCATTCAGTACATAACCACCGTGAGCAAATTTAGCTTTATGCCAGCATAATATATACTTAAGTATAAATATATCCCATTTTGAATGCATGCAAGTAAATTTATCATATTTGTACCTACATCTACTATATTAATAAAAGTAATGAAATTTGTTTATATAAAAAAATATTTTGAAAAATCACTTTCAATCTGTATCAAATTAGTTGTTTTAAAATTTACTGTATGTGCCAACCTGCTGTAAAATTAATGATTTTATTATATTATTAAACCACTATGCGTATAATATACGTACGTCCTTGTAGTCTTATTATGACTATTCCATCGAATACCCGCCGTGTTGTCACGTATGCAGGTGAACCAGCAAATATGCACCCTATTACCAGCACATAAAGTCGACGCTAGTTGTACTCGTCCTTGTATCGAATCAATGCTAACTGCTAATCTGAGACATTTCAGCAAAATAATATTTAAATATCAAGAAATTATACGGGTCACGTATAGGTATACTATTACATTTAATACATGAACATTTAACACAATAAAAAACCATATTATCATTTAATAAAACATCTAAACTATAGGTATACAAATCCCGATACCTGACTACCTCGATAATATTATAGTAACTTTCCCAATAGAAGATATAGTTCCATATTATATTTCACTTGGTCATTCCTTTCAGTTTTTATACTAAATTACGCAAAGTAAAAAAAAATACTTCAATCATTTGCGGGCGAGGATAAGTCGAATAAGATAACATCTTACTCGTACATCCCAATTTCTGATATGAAAGGAATGAACCCAAGATACTTTCAACTCCATTTATTAATACATTTTTATCATATTACTTCAGTAAAATACATTAAACTATCTCATACCTTAAACAGTGGGAAGCAATCAATAATCCAATTGGTATTTTTATTAATTTTATCTGACAATTTTACACAAGCTCTGGGCCATTCGCAAAAATCGTCCGTCACTTGTTTTTTCTACCTTTTTTAAAAAAAACAACTTGCCAGGAGGAATCGCTACGCGATGGCGGGAAAATGTAGTGTTACCAGGACACTGGTCTGAATATTGCTATATACATTTATTATAACGCTTACACTATGCTGTGCTAGTAGGAATTACAATGGCGACAGCTCATACAATCAAATAATAGGTACCACATTTTTAGTAAAAATGTGCAAATCATCGTGATAGCATTTGCAATGACGATAAAATAAAATGTGCAGTTTCAGTTATATGAGAAATTGTTTTTTTTTGTTTTTACATTGAACATATTAGTTTAGTTTATTTTTATTATCTTTTCCTTCGTCTGCATTTCTAAACAGTAGCGTTCTATAGATGCTGTTAAATAAACCAAAACCATCTCCTAGCCGTCGTTTCTCTAAATTTGTAGCATACCTACAGTAAAATAAAATTTGGTGAATATGTTCGCCGTTTATTATTTAAAACTGGTAAAAGTGGAGTTTTAAATAATTAGGTACTAGTGATACAACATAGAAATGTAACAGAAAAACCTGAGGTATTGTTTAAGATTCTACTGTTATGTAGCAGTAGAATCTGCATAGCCTGCCTATATGCAGGTTATGGAGACGAGATCGGGGATAATACATAGTAAGAATATATAGAATATTCGAAAAAATATATCTTGTGTCTTAAATTGCTTAATTCAACAACAATAACAACAATGATTGTTGTTATTTGTGTCCACTTGTTTTTCTGTATTCACCACGGGAACGCAGAAAAACAAGAAGCAAATTAATTTATTACTGAATATTTTATTTCAAGTTATCGCAATAAAAATGTGACATGTAAAAATTGCTCTCCATTGCATTAAACCGTTTACGAACAATGCGTTCTTAATGACACATGTATTTTGGTAACGATCGCCATTTTGTAACCAACCAATCAGAACGCACTGTTTTGACGTTGACCAATTATATTTATGGACATTTGCGTAATTTAAACCGACCTCATCGTTTTGACGATTTTGATTGGTACCTTAGTGCACATGCGTATATTCCCAAGTAACATGGGCCTGAAGGCTTAAAACGAATTTGTCTATTGATAGTCTATTCGTAGTTTATTTTTAGATAAGCGCTTTCTATAAATGGTTTCTATGAAGAAAATGTAGACTTATAGTGCATTTTTTCTCATATTTGATTTTTTCTAGATGATTTGCTCTATAGAACACTTATTTTAAGTACATTTTTAGCTATAACGATTATCTTAAGGTATAATATTCTATAAATTGCTAATAAAGCCTAAAGACACCTATTTTCTAGTATTTTATTAGATAAGTTGGTAAATGTTAAGATTTAACTTTCTACAGATATTCCGTATTTGCTCGTAGTACTCTTATGTTTGTTTATAAAAAGACCAAAGTCTAGAGAAACCACCTTTGTAGACATCTTTCAGAAAGTCTTATAATGTGTTAGTGAAATATTGTTTCCAGGGTTTATTTGCTTAAAAATAACGTTAATAAATGCAATTTTACTAGATCGGTTGGCTTTATGCAATGGAGACAGTAAAAAAAAGAATAGATCTGATGGCTTTCGTCGGAGACTCAGCAAATTAAAAGAAATAGAAATATTCATATTCATTTATTCATAAAGATAATTACACGTCAAAATTACACAATATTTGTTTACACGTGGATGTATCTAAGCCTCAGCCTCTGTAGCCTAGTTGGTAGTGACCCTGCCTACGAAGCTGGAGGTTCCGGGTTCGAATTCCGGCGAGGGCATTATTTGTGTACTTATATATCACAAATGTTTGTTCCTTGGTCGTGACTGTGTATGTATCTAAGAACATATCTACCGCTTGGTACCCACACCACAAGCCTTAATTGAGCTTACCGTGGGACTAGGTTGATTTGTGTAAGATGTCCCAAGATATTTATTTATTTATGTAAATTACATTATTAGACTATAAATACAAATGTCAACACTATAAATTCCAATTAAAAAGGCAGAAATATACACATTAAATCATTAAGATAAGGTGAAGTATTAAAAAAGAAACTTCCTAATAAATCAATTTTATGAAATAATTATTTTTATAATAAAATTTAAATAATTATTAAGTGTGAATCAACGACATCCTATTGCTAAATTCGTCGATGGAGTAACATGCCATTTCTAATAATGAACTTTTAAGCCGTTTGGCGAATGCATAACACTGCTCGAGATACTTCTTCTGTCAGCAGGCAACGTGTTATAAAGTTTAACTCCTAAAACACCAACAGATTTTTTGGCTTTGGCGGTGGCACAGGCACGAATTCCAATACCGAATTGCAATTTTCGTGTGATTCTCCGCATAACACAGAAAATAACTACAAAACTTAGTGTTTGCTTTGCTGCAACATCACAACATTATGAAATTGCTTTAAATTATGTGTACTTTACTGCTACGAGTGATATGAGTAAAAAAAGTGAGTCGGATGAAAACACCACAAATGACCATGACGATCGATCCAATGGGAGTTTTCGATATTTTTTCTGCCACTAGGCAGTGGTACGTAGGCATGAGGTCCAAGCAGCTGTCAGATTCATACTATTCATAGGCACTAAACATAAAATATCGAAATTCTACTGTATTTGTATTGTAATGGATTACGACTAGTAAACGGTCGCCGAACTAAAGATCTCTAAGCTCTAAAAAGCTCTAAATAAGGGGCCGAGCGCAAAGTCATTGGTACTAAATAAAATTACTAGAACTTTGTTCATGTCATGAAAATTGACATGGAACAATTTGTTTTAGATAAAATATTCCTAAATTATTAGTTTTACGAATAAATAAACCTAAACATATTATGTATTAAATTAAATACGCGTATTTATTATGGCCGTCGGGGCGGGAAGGTTCTTGAGTGGCTGCCACGTACCGGAAGGCGTAGCGTGGGTAGGCCCCCCACAAGGTGGACCGATGACCTGGTGAAGGTCGTAGGAGTCCGCTGGATGCGGGTGGCGCAGGACCGGTCATTGTGGCAATCTTTCGGGGAGGCCTATGTTCAGCAGTGGACGTCTTTCGGCTGATATGATGATGAAGATGATGATTTATTATGATAGTTCGTCGAACCTTAGGCCACATTGCTGTCATCTCACCGCTCTATAGCGGCAAAAAAGTATCACAAACCCTCATTACCTCAAACATAATCTACGCCAGTGGTGAGCAATGCATGGTATAACATGGCTTTGAAGGACTTGTTTCAAAAAATAAATAATTTTACAACCCGATCTAACAAAAGATCCCAGAACCGAACACTCAGTTTTATAAAGTAACAGGTTACAATTTTACAGGCGTTTACTGGCAACACTTGCTCCGTTTTTTACAATTTGTGTTTTATAAAAGTATTAAGTAAGTATGTTACAATTTTAGGTACAAGTGCCAGCAGCTCAACCATAGACAAAAATACGGGAGTTTATTAATTTTAAACTCATAATCGAACAAGCGTTTTATAAAAATATTGTAAATAACAATAAATAAATAAATAAATATCTTACACAAATCAACCTAGTCCCACAACAACAACAAGTGTAGATGAGGTAGACTTGTAACAAAAACTGTCATACGTCTTGAGTCTATATAAATAACTGGGAAAACTGCACTTGTAGCTGCCTGTAACCGCATTTCGTTAACAACATACGTTCGCTCGTAATACTATTGAAATGATTCGCTTTCTGAGATATTATTTGTAGCCTGGCCAATATATTCTCTCTCGCCATGCCCATGGCAAATTTTCCTTCAACAGCCTCTCAACACTGTCCCCAAATGACGGTGCAACGACCGTCCCACCTTCGTGGGATGCGACGCGGCCACAGCTGCAGTAGCGGAAACGCGGGAGCAGCCACATATACTCCAGGAAGAATATTGTTTAATTCATTAATTCCCTGGCCAACTGACGCTGAAATCCACAAACTAGGATTAGTCTTTGTCACTCCAAAGAAGGTGTTATTGGAGTGACAAAGAAAAATGATCGAAATTGGCGGATTTCCGAGTTTGCGGTAGGGCTGCTGAATATGACTACACTTTTTTTACATAAGAGCATAAGGTCTAAAGTTGTATGTATAATATATCTGGCACCCTAGTGAAAAGGGGTATAAGTCGAATTTTGGCCAAATTGAGTTAAATATACCAAAAAATTTCAAAAAAAAAATGGCATCTGTTGGTGTAAAAGGATCTAAGATATCACGTAAATTGACAGAGTTACGGTCGTGTCATATGGTATAACTAACACAAATGACCATGCAGTGTCAGGTATAAGTTGAAATAAATTCTTACAACCAAAAAAAGTATATCGTTGTAAAGTTACAAAAGGTATTAGTGTAGCTAAGTTTTACGCATTTGGATTTTAGTTGTGTGTAACGCTATAACTACTCATATTCTCTTGATGGTCACTCGGATAATGAGGATCCATGTGTATTTAAATCACTTTACACGAACAATAAAAACATTTTTTGAGATACAATTCGACATAAATCCGTATTTCCGAATAAAATTATGTTGTTACGGGTACAAGTCGACTTTAATCACTTACAATTACAGTTTTTTACATGTAATACAATCCATTTGCGGGAATTATATCCGTTTGCACTAAATTAAAAAGTATTACTTAACATTTAACACCAGTAAATTGACGAATTTGTATTAAGTTGTACGATTTTACACTAAGTTTCGTTATATTGTATGCACAATGTTTAAAATAGTGTTAATTTTTAAAATTTAATTTACTTAGTGGTTAATGATTTTCTTAAAGTATGATTGTTTTTCAAATTCAAGCTGTTAAATTCTGCTGCTTATTTGTTAAAACCTATGTAGTAATATTAGTTTGTGTTGACAGTTTTAAATGACCTAACGCAAATACTTTTTTTTTAATTGTAGTAACAATTTTACTTAATGATCTAGGTAATATAGAAAGCGCGCTATAATAGCCTTGTACGAGTATTTGCTGCTGTTCTATCTAAGGCTATTGCAATATCTATATTACTCCAGAAACATGTGATTAGAACAATTTCAAAACAGCCACCCGGAAACCATGCCTGGCCACTTTTTACGAATGCTAACATAATGAAAACAATATTATCATTATCACAATATTTTTTTAAATTGTCTACTAACGAAATCAATAAAGTTAATGTATAATTAACACAATAATTCAAGTTGATCGTACCTATAATTTACCTATACCACTTTTATAAGAATTGTAATCGATAGAACATAATAGTTACAGGCTTTTTATACTCGTCGATTAAAGTTTGTTTATTAAGATTCCATACAGAGTACTGCAATGCAACGTCACTATTTTTATCCAAAACAACTGAAATAACTTCTTTACACACTAGTGCGAGGAGTCGTTTATATCTTGCCTGGTTGAAAACTTCGGAAGGCCATCTGTACTGAAAAATGTCGTACGAAACACATGCAAAAATTAAATTCGTAAATCGTGTTGATTTAAAACACTCCCTTCGGTCGTGCTTTGCTTTATTTATGCTTATTTCGAACTTATTATTTTTCACAGTTGTATCGTAATGTCCATTACGATAGGCTATAGACAATAGTTTTTTAAAATAAAATATCGATTTTCAATAGAATGTTATTTTAGGGGACTCGATAAGATACAAAATTGCCATTCAGGCGTTACGAAACGTACCTACCTAGCTGCGCACACGACATCCAGGGCATAAAGTTATAATTCGGACAGTAGGACTATTTGTACTATGATTACTAATAATGAATAAAATAAATGCTACATTATGGTATTTTTTGGTAATATGTTTAAAAACATTTCATTTTATGATGCGTTGTGTTTTGGCTGTTGAAAAGAAGTAATATTTTTTTAATTCAAGGAAATAATTTCTCATAATAAATGGAAAAAAGAAATATTTTTATTGTAACTTATTTCATAGAATTTGGATACAGTTGAATAAAGTGATTAATATAAATCTTGTTATTTCCTTTTACACGTTACTAACATTTTGTGGACAATGGTATAGGTCGGTTTTTTGGGGATTATATTGTATACGTACATGCTATGCCATTAAAATTGATTTCGCAAACAAACTTAGCTAATTTTTTTTCGCAGAAGTACATCTCAAAAAGAGTTATTATAAAATAAGTTTAATGTATACCCGTTTTCACTAATGTCCAATATATGTGGAAAGGGGTACTAATTTGGTTATATTTCTAAATAGCATTTATTTCAGCGGGTACAAGTCAATTTTTTTTTAAACTATTGATTTTAGCCATAAACCAATGACGGCATGTGAAAGAGCGCGTTGTATTTACTCAAAGTACATTTAAAGTTATTCTAATTCTTTAGCCATTTCGGCACAGTAATTTTGAATAATTTCGCTAATCGTTTTTTGGCTCTCCTGTAAAGTGGCAAATTTCGATTTATACCCCTTTTCACTAGGGTGCCAGATATATTAATGCCCTTGACTGTACCCCGGTAGCGTTGAGCGAAGCTGTTTCCGCCCCAAATAAATTTGGACTTTTGGAGTGGGATGCTGTACGACTTCAACGAGCGGATGAACTCCACGCAAATGTAGAACATCCTTGCCGAGATATTCCATTTTTTTCTTTTTGTTCTGCACCGTGAACGTCGAAATTGGCAAATTTCGAGGATTTGTCTCTCTCACTCTAAATGCCAGGCCACGACATTGGTCTAAGGCGACCGGCGGCGAGCTGGAGCGGGATGCCGATATGGGAACTCCCTCTCGCACGTATGATTTTCCGCTAAGCCGATCGACGGTCGCCTTAGACCAATATCGTGGCCGGGCCATAATGACGCCTTCGTTGGAATGACATCCTCGAATATTACGAATTTCGATTTTCACGGTACTAGGCCTGATTTTCGTATAAGGATACGATTACTTATGACAGTTTTTATTTTTGAATAATGATGTCCATCTCGCAAGTAGATGTTACTTGTGTATTTATAAAACACCTGGGTCGCGTTTTATAAAGTAACTTTTTACAATTTCGCTGTTTACCTCTAACGCACGCACTTATTGGCTAGAAAGAGAGGCAAACAGCAAAATTGTAAAATGTAACTTTATAAAACGCGACCTTGTAATATATCACAGTGCATTACAGGTTCCTGTAACTTGTAACTTTATAATACGGGGCCGGCAAACCCCAAGAACAATAGAAATAAAAAATCGGTAATGGTGAATAATGGCATCATGGACTAAAGAATAAATTTCTCAGAAAGCAAAATAGTGTATATTGATATTAACATTAATGGATTACCAACGTCCAAAAGCTCTAAAATTTAATTCTGGCTTATTTCAATAAAATCACTTAATGAACTTATTGCAAACCTTCAGATGTTAATGAATTTTAAAGTCGTTTGTTTTCTTTTATTGGTTCTGCATTAATCCATCCAAAATGATTCGTAACGCACTCAAAATGCTAGTTTTCTGCTGGATGTCTAGAAATACTGTGAGAAGTTAAAACAGTTTACAAAAATGTCAGTTTATAGGTAATCTTAAACCACTCATAAAACAGTTTATTCCTCGACTAGGAACTTTAGTATGCAAAAAGTAAAAATTGTCTTGTCATTTTCTAGAGCTATACTACAGATAATTCTTTAGAAAGTCTGTTCTAAAGAAATCATTTTTATAGACAAGTTTAACTAGACGCCATTTTTACTGCCTAATAAGAAATTATTGTAGCGAACTATTTTATGGCTTGTTTTTGTACTTTTATGAATGTATTCTCTGTAACAATTATCCTATACTTTTTAATATACAATTTTATGAATAAAACAAATGGCTTAAACATATAAACACAATCCAAAAAAAAAATTTTTTACCAAAATATTTTTATATTTGGTTAATTATTTATTAAATATTACATTTCAAGCGGGCGCTCTTATTTAAAGAGAGTTTTACACAAATTCCGCGAGAGACTTTCATCCGCACTAAGTTTTGCGTGTTTAGGTATCAGTATTAGCCGATGAAAACTATGAAATAAGAAGTTAGAAATTCGTCACGCCATGTTGTAATATTACCTTAGCATTATTATTTTGAGATCTGCGCCATTATACGTATCGTTGTCTATTTCTATTAAAATCTTTCTTAAAGCTGGTAGGGTTGAGTTCATTTGGTTTTAAAACTTCTCAGGTAAGTACTTCTGTTTATGTCTAAAGTTTATCTATTAACTATCTACTAGTGCACATTGTGGTCTATAAATAGTATAGAAAGACTCTAGAAGAATGCCTTAAGACTATTTGAAAATGTTTAATGCTAAACTCTGTCTATTCGTGGTTTCTAGAGGGAGTCTTATGAATAGTTACAAGGTTGTGCCCACTTTACTATAGACTATCTATAAGCGTTATTGAAGATATCTTGGGGGATATTTTACTCTTATGGTAGACAATCAAATCGAAGTCTATTAGATATCTAATATCCCCTTTTTAGATTCGCTTTTGTTACTTGGGTTCAGTTATTGCCCGTTATATGAACAGAATTTGGTATGAAGGGATGCTTCTAAGTTTTTTTCCTTCGCCGGTTAGAACTCGATACAGTAAGTAGTATACTTAGTACAGTCGCGTGACGCGTCTGATAATATGGGCACAAATGAGGCGCCAAAAATGTGTAAACAAAACCGAAACTTATCGCCCGTAGTATAATAAATATTATGCTATATTTAATATAGGTAATAATATTTTAGCTTATATAATTTCCCACTGCTGGGCACAGGCCTCCTCTCATATATGAGAGGGATTGGGCTATAGTCCCCACGCTGGCCCTAAGCGGGTTGGGAACTTCACATACAAACACTTTTGAATTTCTTCGCGCATGTATACAGGTTTCCTCACGATGTTTTCCTTCGCCGAAAGCAAATGGTAAATATCATCTGATATTCCGTACATAAGTTTCGGAAAAACTCATTAGTACGAGCCAGGATTTGTACCCACGACCTCCGGATTGAAAGTCAAACGTCTAAACCACTGAGCCACCACCGCTTCTAAAATATAAGCTAGTTAAACTGTCATTATATTTTTTTCAAAAATGAGTTACTTAAACAATCCATATCGATTAGAAACTCTCAGTTTGACAGTGTCTGGATAGCATTTCGGTCGTATCGTTTTTAGTCTATACACATAAGGGTCATATTCTCTAATTTTCCTGCTTCTGTTAACCTTAGAAAGCTTGGTCCATTATAATTTTGTCTTTATGAAACTGCCGTCAAAGACAAACTGCTTGACGCTAATGTATTGAAAGATCAATGTATAAAACCACAAATTTATGGATTGAACTCAATGTCTCTAGGCGAGACTAGCTCGTAATGCGGCCAACTGATCCTTATACAATTGCGGGGTTTATACAAATCTTTTTCTTTTGATACGCCTCCGTGAAACCGGATCAAGTTAGGAGCGAATTTCCTTTAATTCATTACATTTCGTAATTGTGGAAATCCATCTATTTAATTGTAAAATCCATCTATTTCATTGTAAAATGATTAAATATCTACAATGTTTAAATTTACGTAGGTACGTCGCACGTACGTATATAATTATGCATTCGGCTTTGTTTCAGAGATACTTAATCAAACACTTTTCAAAATAAGTTTATCGTTGTAACGTCATATTACTTCTTTTGATTACAATGCTACATAACAACAGTTCTAAAATGTAGTCACAATCAAAAAGTAAGATTACACTTAACAAAACAATCTGTCAGTAAAATTATAATGAATAATAAAATTTTGAATCGTAAATTGAAAAGTATTCTAGAAGTCTAGAATAAAGTTAATTTTCCTAACTAGTGCGCAAAAACGAACTTTGCGCACGCTTCGCGCGCGCTTAATTTCTCTTTTTGACGCACTTGTTATGAAAAGAATCGTCCCTGGTACACGCAAAAAGTTTTTTTTAACTCGGGTGATTGTCACCCTCGTTTCACTCGGGCTCCAACTTTCACCCTCGCCGAAAAAAAGTTTTCCCGCACTAGTTAGGAAATGTACTATTATGTATATGTGGCAGTTGAAATTGGGTCACAAAATACAGGGTGATTGGAAGACCGATGCAAAGCTTTAAGGTGAAGTAAGTATAGACCATTTAGAACCATTTAAGCCATTGTTGTCTGTGTCCAAGTTTTTTTTTGTTCTAACCTTTTAGAAAACATATCTAATTATAGTTATTTCATTTGAGGTATTATTTACGCGGATATCTTCATCACCAGTTACAATTTTCTCCCTAAAATTAGTTTTTAAGTCCCAATTTCAATACCTGGTGAGATATCTGTGTTGATGATATCTCAAATCAAAAACCGGCCAAGTGCAAGTCGGACTCGCGCGCGAAGGGTTCCGTACCATTATCAATTTATCATAAAAAATGTTTTTAAACACAAGCTTTTATAATAAACCAAAATGAAGAAAATAAACCATGACCATGACATTCATAAAATCCATGGTTTTTTAAACCGTGAAATTTATTGTCCGTGAACTTCGAAATTCGTAAATTCCGAGCATAATTTTAATTATATCTCTCGCACTCTAATGACGCCTTTATTGAAGTGACAGAGACAAACCTTCGAAATTTACGGATTCCGAAGTTTGCAGTAAAGCCGCTGCTTATGAATAAGTCAAAGTCAAAGTCAAACTATTCTTTATTCAAGTAAGTTTATTAATAAGCATTTTCGATTCGTCTGACATTGTCAAGAGAGAAATAAAATCTACTACTGGTTCAAACCCTACACCGTTCCTGAGAGCTAAGTACTTGTTAAGCGGTGTTTCTATGCGATTTTGTTATGCGTTTTTTTTTGTTCATTACCATCACCACTTTATTTACCGTTTTATAAAAGCAAACGAGACTATTATGCCAGAATAGCAGACAAACATGCGTCTGCTACAAGATAATCGAAAATGACTCCACTATTTATACGCAGTTGGTCAATAATTTGGGAATGGTAATGACTTGATTGTTGCGACTGAATAATCACATGGAACTACCCTAAGGTGGGTTTACTCCAAACGAGCGAATCCTTATTATATCCCCCACTCTACGAAATCGACGAATTTCGACAAATTACGTTTTGTGTAGCGAACGAATTTGCTAGCGTGGGGATAGAATGAGCATTCGCTCGCTTGGTGTAAATCCACCTTTATGGCGTAATTTGTGACTGGTTATTTTCATCATCATCATCATCATCAGCCTATGATAGTCCACTGCTGGACGTAGGCCTCTCCTACTAACTATGCGTATAGACGCATTAGGAGGTAAATGCCCATAATCGCCACGCTGGGCAAGCGGATTGGCGATCGCAATAATGTGTCCACTATGATGACGCTGCTGCCCATCAACAATCTTTTATTAAATAATGGTAAGTGACACTTAAATCCCTGGTGGCTGGTGGTTGGCTGGTTATTTTATTAAAATATAATTATTCGTTTTCAATTCAAGAATTTCTTGTACCACACAACAAAAACCTTTGACACACTCGCGCCGCACAGCCTTATGTAGAATTATTTATGCTATCCGATACTACGAAGTGCAATTGTATTACGATGCGGTTTATTTGTATGGGTTTTACAGAAACCTGTTCTGTTCTTAGTTACTAGGTATGTTCGATTTACAACTTTTTAATACGAGTAAACCCCGTTCACTCGACGACCCAATTGCCACAACGTATTACTGACTATGACTTCACAGTCAGTAATATAATGTACATTGTGGCATTGTGGTGTATTATACCTATATGATTTATTTTTATTGGGGTCATTTTTATGATCCTTAATTTGTATCTCGTCTAAACAGCCATTATGAACCTTAATTATATTTACTACCTTATTATTCATGAGTCCTGCTTTGACTGAATTGTCTGAATGCTCGTCAAAATTATGAATATTAAAATTTGTGAAGTAAACTTAATCAAATCGTTTTATATTTATATACAATTTTTAATTATAAGAAGATAAACGAAGTTTAAGATAGTTACTTAGTTAGTAGATACTTGTAAATTGTGCAGGTACATTCATTAAATAGTTAACTCGAGGTGGCGCGTACGCTTGGTCTTATGTGAAAGACTTGTAGGCTTAGCACAGGATTAGTGCGACAATATGCGCGAGATAGCCTATCCATCCCTCTTTTATCGATATAGTTAGTAAAAGATGAAAAATCTATCTCGCGGCGACATACTGACATACCAATCATGTGCTAAGCATACAGAATGCTTAGCCAAGTTGCCAATCGCTAACGCTTAGTAGCGTATCGTAGTTTTCTCTCTCTGTCACTCTTTCGTATTAGTGCGACAAAGACAGAGGCCTTTCGTTTACGATTGACGATTAAGCGTTAGCGATTGGCAACTTGTCTAAGCACCCAGAAAACAGATGTGAGATGTTCGCCAATTTTACATAAGTATTTTCAGGCGAGACTACACTCCCTTATTGGTGGTTCGCCGTTCGGGGTTGAGACCCTTGGTCCCGGGTCCCAGCGCTCATAAGTTTTTTACAGATATATAATATAAGCGGCTTGTCGACGCCACTGGTGACCGCCGTTCTGGCAGCTACGTAGCTCAACGTATAAGTATCGCGATACAGCGAGGTAATACTGCCAGCATCCTTGGCACCATGCCGCGGGGGCCCATCTTTTTAGATTTATTTTAGTTTTATTTAGTCTTAATTTGATAGGTTACTTTAGTTTAGTTATATTTTATTGTTTAGTTTATTTAGTTTTAATTTGATAGTCTACTTTAGATTTAATTATTATTATTACTTATGTTATACCTTTTATATGCACAATTTGTACCGTTTAATAAACGCCATTCCACTCCCTTATTTAGGTGTATCAAATATCTGTTTTTCAAAATTCTTACAGTTCTCACTTTAAAGGTTCGTTTTTAGGTGATATACTTACCTATTTTGTGTAGCAGGTATTGATGGTTTCATAGACATATAAATTTATAGACCGAGTCTATTATTATCTGTGGGTGGCGCCGGCAATGCCTGTCAACGATCTTTGTTTGGGTATACTAGTGCACCTAAACCGCAAATAGTAAAAGTGATTAAAATAAAGCTTTTCATGTATATTTCTGTTCGATAAGTGCACGGAATGTGATAAAAGTGATGACTTGTGTTGTGTGGTTCCAGGGTGTAAAAACCGCCAGGGTTACCTGAATGAACAAAATAAAGACATTACGTTTCACCCGTAATTTAGTTTTGACTTGAATTAAGTAACTGAAAATCTTATTCAATATTTGTTGCCGGATACATGTGTGTAGTTTTGTGAATTAACCATTCGTATTTACCTTCGTAATGTAATTATAAATAGTGGGATTCAAATATTTGTATCGCATAGTGTTGTACCTAAGAGACCGATCGTGATATCGATAAATGTATTGATAGCCAACTCAGAAAATGAATCGATGTTTTTAATTTCCAAGAGGTTGCCACAGAACACTGAACAAAGGCTATTATGGGGCAAAAATATCAAAAGGCAGACGACTGGTTCCCTAAAAAGTATTCAAAAATATGCTCCGCACATTTTAAAGCTGTTGTTTCAGTCAAGGGTACGCGCATAAGTGATTACATTCTGACGTAGTACCCACCATATTTGGTAATCATCCAATGTCATGTCAACCAGAAAGTAAACTAAGTTTAGTTTAATAATGACACACATGTGATTAATTACAAAGAAGCCATCATACGAAAATTGTTAGGTATGCTTTAAGGGATGATCAGTTCCATAAAACATGTTATAATGAGGGTTTTCTGAAATGCCGTTCACCAGGGCGGCAGCACTGAGGCGTCAGGTCCAGAAACTTGTCTAAATACTAAGATTTGTACAGGTTAATAAAATTATGTAATAGTACATTGTGTATTTAGGGCGGTAAGTAAGAATTTGCGAACGAGTGTGAAAGTAAAGAAGGCGCAGGCTTTACTTCACACGAGTTCATAATTCTTGTACCGCCCGTGGTACACACAATGTTTTTCATCACACCTGTGATGCAAAAAAGTAAATAAGTATTTTCACTAAACTGCTCTAAAATGGTCTAAATCAGGGATGACTTAATTTCATCATTTTCATAAAAGAAATCTCGGCGCGGCGCGCGGCATGCGCCGGACCGCGCTAGTGCGACGTAATGTTGTATGAAAATCCTTAACGGCCTACTATGACGTAATGACGCACCTACGGCGCGCATCACCGCAGCGTATTGGCGCACTTACCGAACAGGTGTGATGAAAAAAAATAAAATGACCTTCTAGTTAGTTTTTCTTTGAGGCTCGATAATTGTTTCTTAGCGAGACCTTACCGCTATGTGGCGCCAAGTAGTGGCATACGTTTTAGACAGAACACTTCTTATGACATTTGATATTTTAATTAAAGATAAAATTTTAATTTTGTGATTTTATTTTTATCCTAAAATGTAGATTTAGAAATCATGACATATTAAGGATCGCAGAAGATCGTGATTCTGAGTAGGAAATAAGGTTTATTCCTACTGTATTCGCTACCTAATTTGGTAAAAATATTATTATTGCCGATAAAATCATACGATGAAGACTGGACAACACTAATAGTTAATGACATTTTATCTAGTCAGGTTGGTAGCATTGTTCAAGAAAATGGAGTCATTGATCGAATTCAAGACCAAGTAGAGCTACCTTATTTGTCTCTTTTCTTTATGGAATACATCTTGAGATGGTAAAGGATGACAATAGTTTGTTCAGGTATGTCTTAATACACGGAATCTTCCCTATATTTTATCTGTGGATGGTTTCATTAAATTTTTCAGCACAGATAAGGTACACCCGGATAGGTACACCCGGAAGGATGTCACAAAAAAAATCATAAATTTATTCTCACTAACTTTTACCTGCGGATGTGTGCTGTACGTGATAAAAAAAGAAATCAAGCTTTCAATATATATTTACTTGATTTTATATTTATTTTTATATCAGATTGGAACAAGTTCCTACCTATGCCGATTATGTTGTATATCCAGCCACCTGTCAGGCACCCTTATACCAAGAAATTTAGATCAGCTCCAATTGTCAGGATTAAGCACTGGTGCGAGCGAATAAGCGATGAGATAAACGCTCTTATGTGAGTAAAAGAGACATAGGCGACATAGCAATGTTTACAGCAGGGATCGAAACCGGTTTTTTAGAAAAACCTTGTAATTTTAAAATGTTATGTACCCTTTACGTAGTATCAATATCTTTATGTAATCAACGTCGTGTTTTTAAATTACTAAATTAACAAAGAATTTATATGCCGAAGAACGAAATTAGAACCGTTCTTTTGTATGAAGCAAAAACCGGTATCGGATCCCTGGTTTATAGTTAGGCACTAGTCCCACCAAAAGCGACTTCGCGATTGATAGTTCGGCTACCAAAATGATTAAAAGATAATCGCCCTTACCTTATGTAAAGAAAAAAGACACGTCGATATTTGTAGCTATTCGTTCAGCTAGTAAGTATAGTTACTAGATCAGTGGTGAACTAAAAAATTAAATGTAGCTGTGTCTCTTTTCTTTAAACGGGAGCAATCATTTTTTGTTCCTTTTTATAGCCGCGAGCTACTCGTATCAATCGTTAACTCAGTTTTGGTGGGATCAGTGCCATACTCGCTTAGCGGGAAACTATAAACAAGAACTGGAATTTTCATAGCGAAAATCTAATTGTCAATGGGATTGACCAAACTATTTATCGACTTATCGATGTTACGGAATATCCCATTAAATTAAAAGAGTATTCTATAGCATTCGACCTCTTTGTTAAGTAACTTACATTTCGATATTAAAATAAATCATGTCAGGCGTCAACATTTTTCTATTGAGATCGCATGTGCTCACAAACTCTATAACTTGTGAAAACTTAAGTGACATGAATAGCATATGTGACGCTGACATGATTTATTTTAATACCGAAGTTCAAGTTACTATTTTAGTTGGCTATGGATTATACCTTAACATCGATAAGTCGATAAAATAATTGGGTCAATCCCACTAACAGTTAGATTTTCGCTATGAAAATTCCGGTCCTGGAAGTTGTCGCCATGTCTCTTTTATTTACACGGGAGCGTTTATCATTTGTTCGTATCTATACTTTCTGTAGCCGAAAGCTTACTCGCTCGCAGTGGAATTAGAGCCTTATAGGGTATCGGTAAAATAATAACATGGAATGAATGCAATCTTGCTATGATTTGTATAATTGATTTAATGATTATATTGAAAACAACACATCTTATGTTTTAAGGAAACTTATGTCAATTCTTAATTAAATATATGAGTAATAGAGTCACGATTCCGACGGAAAAACAAAAACATAAACTAGAATTCGCACATAATATTAACAGCTATGGCACTACTAATTTCATTTTAAAATACCTGAACGGTAAAAACAGAGAATCGTGACTTTACTTTCATTAAGTGTTACTTAGCTTAATTTTTAACTTTTATTACATAAATAACTTTGATGTATAACAACAATTTACAAAAACAAATCAAATTGAATTTGACGTTAGAATACATGTTCAGAGTCCAGTAGTTGGGCAAAGTTTATTTAAATCAGTATTTTATAGGAAATTGACCACAAAAATATTTTTTCCTTTAAAGATGTAGATTTTACAATTGCCTTAAACTTTATGAGGCCATTCTAAGGTTCATTATTATTAGTATTTCCTATAGCTACAATAATTGAAGGAATAATTAGTCCAGTTCGAGATCTTAAAATAATTGTACAATACGTTAAATTGTTCCAGTTGTGAGAAGTCGCGTGGAAAATGAAAATTATATAATTTACTTGTGAAAATTGGCTGGATTTTTCACAAGTAAACCATTCAATTTAAAAAATAAAAATCAAAAATAAATAAAGCAAATAAATACATTTCTGAAAATATCGCAATAAATTAAAAGTATATTACATCACATTTATTTCTCAAATTGCTTTTATGTCAACATTACAAAACTCACACAAAAACTACCAAAAAAATATCCACGAAATTTCCCACGAGAAAAAAAACTAAATTTATTCTTCGGCACTATCGTAAACGTCATTCGCCGATCGTTTTCCGAGGCCGAAATTAAACCTATGCATGTCTCTCTCTCGCTTCCCTAGGCCGAAGTTGAACTTGCTGCTATACCGTTTGCCGAGGCCGAAGTCGTAGGCCTTAGCCCGCTTGCCGAGTCCGAAGTTATACAGCGGTAGTCGCTTGCCGAGGCCAAAGTCGTACATCCTCCGTTTTTCCTCGGAGAGGTCATCTGCAAAGCGTTTGCCGAGGCCGAAACTGTATGGACGAGCGCGCTTTTCTTCGTAAACTGTAAAGATATTAATAGTTATCATTATTAAAGAAATTTAAAAAATAAAGTCTTAAATGGTGTATTGATTTAAACCTTCACGATTATCACTCATATTTTAAAGACAAACGGGTCTTAATCGCGTAAACTTACGTTTAATTATATCCTGACGTTTCGGGCATGACGTTACACCCGTGGCAGTACAGTCTGCCTGCGACCACGGGTGTAACGTCATGCCCGAAACGTCAGGATATAATTAAACGTAAGTTTACGCGATAAAGACCCGTTTGTCTTAAATGGTGTGCCAAAAACAGTTCTCAAATCGTTTGCACTGTGATTCTGTTTTGGTAGATTAGGTAGTTTAGTCTACCTATTTGGTTTTTCTGGTTTAACTCATATAACTCTATATTAAATTTGACGACATAAAATATTTTGTTTAGTGCCAAATCTTGTGAGTAAAATATGCTGTTATAAACCTCAGGTACATTTTCATGTAGTGACATAGTTAGACTTGACCCAAAAATGAGCCTCGCACGAGGCCCCTTCGAGCAAAGGGTTCCTAAGCAGTTTTCGAAAATAGGGTCTCGCTACTGCGACTTCGCCCAAAATAATAGATACGCTGCTGTTTTCAAGATTTGTTATCTTACATTTAGCTCTAAAAATGAAAGTATTTCAATGAAAACAAACTGCCACGTTCGTTAAAAATATAATTTAATGTTTCCCCTTAGTTGCGTGCTTTGGATATTAAAAGGCAAAAACATTGTACAAACTAATTACTCATGTAGTGTGTAGGTAACTTTTTATACGCTTTTAATTTAGTGTTACGTGCCACCACCACAGTTTCAATATGTATTTGGGCTAACAAAAGTAAAATATGATTTATAATTATAATTTTTAATAGATACCTACAAATGGTTACAACAATAATAAGTACGAGTTTCTCCTCTTAGATTTCAGAGTTGGTACCTAGGCAAACCTCTCTAATTGAGTGATTTGCAACTGAAATAGACGTTACCAGGGATCGGAACCGGTATTTTAGAAAAACTTGGAAATAACCCTATAAGTATTAAAAAAATGTTTTATACTCTTTATGTTCTACTCAATATTTTATGTTATTTACAACATCGTATTTTAAAATTACATCATTTACTTAGAATTCATGAAGAACGAAAAGGAACGAAACACAAAAATCTCAAACTCCAAGGGACGGAGTTAATAAGGCGGTTTCAGAATTAATGACCATTGATCAGATATTATTTCTAAATCGTTCTTATTATATAAACAAGTAGCTGCATATTGCCTGTAACTTCGTCTGCGTAGGAATTAACTAAATACAATATGCAATCCTTCGGGATGACAACTATCCTTCCCAACTATTTATAGTATTTCCACGTCAAATTTCATGAGAATCGTTTCATTAACCTTAGCGAATATTATTAATAGGTATTAATAGGTGTCATTCATTTCAAACATTACATAAATTGTTTAAAAACAGGTATACTTGAGGCTGCTCGATCCATTATTGGTTTATTTGAAACACACCTTTTCACGGTTATAAGTTACCACGTTCGATCTAATTTTTTAAAAGGGTACCTGAATTACGCTAAAGACAGTCTTCCTACGTGACAAGAGTTCCATTCCACTCGTGTTAGTGTGTTTCTACAAAAGTTTCTGCTGCTCAGGTGTAATTCAAAAGCTTAATATCTGTGGTCCCTAGAGAAAAAAGGTATAACTTTAACAAGCCCGCCATTTTGGAAAACGGTGCATATAGGGTGGCTACAAGATAGGTACATTCCTGATGCCTTTGAGCTTTTGGGACTCACAATAGGTCTCCTGGGGGCTTATATAAGTTTCAGAACAATTTTCCTGCTGTTATTGACATGAGAAATGAAATTTGCTTCATGTTTGTTTATTTATGATTATTTAATATTATGACGCATGGAGACTTTATGCATCTCTGAAACATTTAGTGAAATGTATTTGTTTGTTTTTTTTACTCTGACAAGTAGAGACCTTTACATTTCTCGCAGTATAACAATGTTAATTTTAACTTTGTTTAACTAAAAACAATTGTATGCCCTTTTACACATACATATATTTACATCATACATTTCTCAAAATTCATTACATTTATTTAATTATTCTGACTAGAGTCTGGCTAATGGAATATTGCCCCAACTTTTGGCAGGAAATTCAAAAATCTAGGGCTGGATGTGTGACAAGCCCCAGCCCAGCCAGACTCTATTAGAGACTTGATCTCTAGTTAATGTACGATAATTATCTGTATTTATATCAAATAAAATTGATGTTTCGTTTTTAATTAATGCATGTTAGCTGTAAAATGTTATAAAACTATTATTTGAAAAAATAAATCCCGCTGAGTTTCTAGCCGGATTCTTCTCAGGAACAGTGGTGTACATTTTTTTTGCAATTGACCCAAAGTTAATACATAAAAGTACCTGGAGCGTCATCGTACTGGTCGAAGAATTCTCTCTCGATGGCAGCCTGATCAATGTCGTTGGTGAGATCATCTTCCTGGTCGTCTTCAGATATGGAGCGCTTGCCCAGTCCGAAAGAGTATGGACGGGACCTGGCCAAATATAATTATTAACAACAGTTATTCAAAATATTTTCTTCGGTTACCGCGAGGATTACACATGAAATAAAACTAGGAAAACGGATAAACTCGCGTATATTAACTAATTTTAACTTTATTCCGACGTTTCGAACACTTTGTTTGATAGATCTACCTCAAAAAAAAATTGTCTATGGTTTAGTATATTTTTTCTTTGGTGGGTAGTTTTGTACTTATAATATCTTTCTTATTTTGATGGAGGTAGATCTATCAAATTTCCTCCATTGTCAGTCATCCTCAGACCACGAACCCTGTAAAGTGTTCGAAACGTCGGAATGAAGTTAAAATTAGTTAATATACGCGAGTTTAGCCGTTTTCATAGTTTTATTTCAATAGTTATTCATTTCATATAGCTATAGGATATATATACATATAAAAAATGTGTCTGCCTGCAGCCTCCGTAGCCTAGTTGGTAGTGACCTTGCCTACGAAGTTGGATTCGAATCCGGAATCCCGGAGAGGGCATTAGTTGTGTATTTATTTATCACAAATATATGTTCCTTGGTCATGGCTGTCTATATATTTAAGTATATACAGGGTGGAAAAAGATTTTGGGTCAGTGAGGGCAGCTACCAGATCCCGTGTTGCTACGCGAAAATGGTCTTAGGAGACCTTCCCTCGATTTTAAAATGATGATAAATGGTGTTTACAGATTTTGAAAAAAAAAAAAAACATTCAGGGTGCGACGAAATGGTAATTTTTTATGCCAATCAATCCTGTTTCTGTTCAGGATCAAAAGCTTGTATGGGACCAAAAAAAAATTTTTGGCTAGAAAAGCCACAAATAGAGATTTAAATTTCCCATACAAGTTGTATGAAGATTAAAAAATATTTTTTTCACGCTTAATTTTTTTATGCCTATCGATTCCATTCCTATCCAACACCAATAGTTCCCTACGGGTCAACGTATAGCAATGTACAAAAATGCCAAAATTTCAAGAAAAATGTTTTCATACATTTACTATGGAAAAAAAGTGAAACCTTAATAATTACGTTATCTGTCACGACAATTAGTTGTCCTATGCTAAATGACAATAATACTGTATGAAAACATTAGCAACATTTATTAGCGTGACAGATAATGTAATTAAAGTTTAAATATTTTCCCATAGTAAATGTATGAAGATATATATTTTTTTTAATTTTTGTTTTTTTTTACCTCTAGGAAACTATTGGTACTGGATAATAATGGAATCGATTTTTCGAAAAATTTTTTTGGTCCCATACAAGTTTTTGATCCTGAACAGAAACAGGATCGATTGGCATCAAAAAAAATTTTGCCAAAAACTTGAACTTTCAGTGTGGGACCGACATCGAAAGCGTAGGATGGAAAATTGACTGTTCCATAATATTGAGCTCTAACTAACTTTGTATGAGGGGTTAATTTTTTTTTAAAGATATTTCGATGTTCGTACTATACTGAAAATTCATCGTAATGGTTGGTAGACTCCGTCGGTAGCGGGAAAGATCGTCGTCCTGTTCCACCTACGAACAAATAAAACATGGAAGCCGCACGCCATACTAGATTGCCTTTCAAAAACGGGCCTGAATTTTAGTTGACAAGTGTCACCCCATCTTCAATGCATCACGGTAATGAATTTTCAATATCAGCCTATAAAAACGTAGATCACCATTTCAAAATAGTTGTGATTGGTCCATCAAAGTTTTGATTGGCTATATTCTATAAACGTTTGTCAAAGATATTGCGCCGAAATATGCTCGGTATTAAGAAAAGCGCTATGTCCTGCCCATCTTGGCACAATTGAACAATTGGTTTTGGGGGCATTTTTGAGCTAGCGTTAGACGTCCGTGTTATACAGGGAGTCCGACGGCAGATTTATAATTTTAACATAAAATAAAAAAATAACGGCTTACGCTAGAAACTTTATTAATATCTCAAAACATAGATAACAAATGCGGATTTAGTTATTTAAAAAATAATATCGTCTAAATGTCGTCCTTCTACACGTGCACACTCATCGAAACGGAGCCTCGTGTTTTGTATCACTCGCCCGCAGCATATCCTGCGAAATGTTGCTGATTTCACTAATGATATATTTTTTTAAATCACCTATAGACCGTGGGTTATTAATGTTATTATTATAAACTCTGCTTTTTCGAAACTTTTGCACCCATGATCGAATCAAATGTACACTCGCCCCGTTACTTACACGACGAATATTGAAATGTAAATGTCAACAAAATTGTCGGCGTGCAATAACTAACGAATCATTAGCTTTAAAAAACGCTTCAATTGCATAAGAATGGTGGTATTCTGGCCATTGAGACATGTCGAAAACAAAATCCGCAATATTCAGTAATGAATTCCCGCCAAATGTCAAAACCAAAGTTTTTTTTTAAATTTTATAATTGACTTTGAAAACAGAAATCTGCCACCGGACACCCTGTATAATTATGGTCGCAGCGTTCCACCCTGTATACTAAAAAGTTCTAACGATCGTAGTGCGGCAAGGTTCTCAATTCTAGTATTATTGATATTTCACTGACCTTTTCCCTAACCCGAAGTTGTAGACGGGTAGACGCTTGTACTCAGAGACGTAGCTGTATGCTCGCTTGCCGAGCCCGAAGTCATAATGAGGAGAACGCTTTTCAAGCGGTGCCGTATGTTGTACTGATGACTCCTGAGGATACAAGTATTCATAAGAATCATAAGTAAGCAGAGAAGTTTAACACGTTCGACGCCGATGACAGTGTCTATGACCAACAAAATCTGATTCCTATGCCAGTGACACACATACGTGATTAGAGTAACCTTATTCTTATGCCACTAGCATAAATGGGAAGAGCGGTGCCTCCCAACACAGGCAATTTTTTGCTTACCGGGCGGCTCCATCCTCTACATCATGTAATATTTATGTAATAAATAATTTTGAATTTTGAATTTTGAATAAATCAAGTTTTTCCTCCTATGCCAGTGCCATAGAAATACGAACGTTTTTGACACAAATGCTGTGTCTCTGGCATAAGAGTACAATCTGTTCGGTCACGCATGCGTGTCAATGGCATAGGAGTTCTATCAGATAATTTCTATCGGCATAGTATTAGCACTTAGTGAAACAGTACTAGAGGTGAACGTGTTAAATGCAAATGTCACGATATAATAACTAAGTTCCCTGGCGTGTTCAGACACAACTCTAAAGGTGCGGTTAAACTAAAAGAGCATTCGCTGTTCTAACCTCCCACTCTACGAAATTCGATCGGTACACAAAACGTGATTGGTTGATTTCTTAGAACAGGCGCTAGCGAATGCTCTTTTGGTTTAAACGCACCTTTACACAAGCATGATACACGTGCACCATTCGTCAGTTGAAAGTAAAAAAAAATAAACAAACCTGCAAACTTGCATTAGGATGTCATAATCAGGCACTTTCAGAACACAATCTTGGTTTTATTTATCCACTAACTTAAAACCTTAAAGCTTTATTATATTTATTAGTATTAACTAAAATATATCTGCCGAATGCCATCGAATGCCATGGAAAGTCTGCCATATTTGTTTACCTTTTTTACTCCAACGCATTTGTTTAATTTTATCCCCACTGTCCAAGGGGTGCTCATGTCCTATTCTGGACAGTCTTGTAATATACTACTTAATGAAGATAACCTTTCTTCCATGCAATTATAAATCTTATATATAATTTCTCCGATCTATAGCTTGTCTTGTTCTACAAGATTGATGATGGGCAGCAGCGTCATCATAGTGGACACATTACTGCGATCGTCAATCCGCTTGCCCAGCGTGGCGATTATGGGCATTTACCTCCTAACTATGCGTCTATACGCATAGTTAATAGGAGAGGCCTACGTCCAGCAGTGGACTAGCATAGGCTAATTATGATGAATCTTATAGCTTGTCTTGAAGAGATCCCTATTTTTAGTTCAGTTTTCTTTATATTTAAGATCTTGTAAGAGTATTTTGATGTTCAACAAAGAAATTATGTTTTTATCTATTGTTGTATAACTATTATTCCATGATCTAGGGGTATTAATAACTACTTTGTTATTTATTAATGAGAACCTGCCAAAGCATTATTTGACAAAGCGGTAAGTATATATTTTGATAGTAAACAACGCTCCCGAAAGTGGGACACACGTGCCTATTGTATTGATGCCAATCAATGCTTGGAAATTCTTTCACATTTAAGTACTTGCGCTTAGTGTAGTCACGTAAAAATATCTGATTTCTGTAAGAAGCTGTATTCATTGTTTCTTAATGAATATCAAGAATATTGCTCTTTTCCAACCACTAAAAACTATACGATGAATAATTACAATTTTTAAATAGTATCATTCAGGCACCCGTTTCTCAAAAACTTATAGGTAATAAAATAATAATGCGATACAGGTGGAAGTCTCATTTTAACACCATTAATTGGAAAAGGCTCGCGTAAATAGTTATAACTTTATAAGCTTTTGAGAAATAGGCTCCTGAAACCTACCATTAAAAGCACGCAATTTTTTGCGTACCATATTACTTGTTGTTTCGTCCCAAATCGCTCCTTAATAAAAATCCAGCATTTTCCGATAAATGCTAAACATTTTTATGTTTTAAGTTTTTTACCAAATAATTACCTAGGGAGCACCAGGATCTAGGTACTAATGCGATTCAGTTTAGGACCTAATCTGAATCGCGATGTGAGTTCCATAGAATAACTGTGCACAACTGACAAGCCGAACCCATTGGGATCTTTTGTGTAATTGCCCCCTATTTCGCCTACCCCAGGGATTGTTCTATCAACTCAATATGTTTGAGGATGGACCCTAGCGGTAGCGTTTTGACCTCCTTCGGTTCCAGATAGCCGGTTCCGAAGTCTTTCATCCTTTGTCTGGCGAGGGCATGACATTCGCACATCAAGTGTCTCATTTGACCCCAAAGTGCCCCGTAAACACCCCCGTTATGAGTTTGAGTTGTCTTTTGCTATATTTCCAAAGCTTTTTGCTCCAGCCCGAGTCTACTTCGTACATAAAGAGCTTTGAATGCCTGAGCCCCGTCAGATTGGTCCACTAAGCCGAACCTAAACTGAATCGCATTTAAGAGATCATGGTAGCCCCTTTTATCTTGTAAACATTGAAGATCCGCTACAAAGCTGTACTGTCAAAGATAAAATAAGGTGTACAGAAAAATGTTCAAAAATATGTCCCAGTGCACTCTGATTCTATGAAATAAGAACGTCGTAACTCTTAACATATTTACGAGCGGATTCTTTCGATACTTATTTTTGCACTTGACTGTACGAGTATTAGTTCCGCTCAGCAGTGTGTGAGCATCCAAGGGATTATGACGGCGTGCACTTTTTCCACGCGCTCACTTTTGCATTGCACTCTCCTATGGTATTTGCAACTGTGCCGAAAAAATCGCGTGTTCAATAATTGCAATTTTCATGGTAAATATCCCATTTTAAGCCATCATCATCATCATCATGTCAGCCGAAACACTTCCACTGCTGAACATAGGCTTCCCCCAAAGATTGCCACAATGAACAGTCCTGTGCCACCCGCACGTTACTAATATTTTTCATACTGATCATGAAATTGTAAGCGATTGGGCTGAGTGCACGCCGTTTAAATTTGAACGCTTGATACATCGCTGCACGCCGCGCCGCACGTACCGTACGGGCACTGAGGCCCTACCGCGAACCACGAACGGAGTGTTGCTTCTCTCTCGCACTTGTGAGTTCGTACGTAAGTGTGACAGAGAGGCAACACTTCGTTCGTGGTTCGCGAGGGCCTCTGTACTCAGGTCCCGTTTTTTCAACATGGACGTTCAGTCGCATGCTCGCTCGGGAGTCCACTCAATAGGCTACTTGACTCATATAAAATGAAGTGCAAAAAAATATTTTTTTCTATAGTATTTGTTGAAAAGATCAATATTTTTCGATTACGGTGTATTAAAAGTGTTTGATGGGTACATATTTTTCATTGAAAAGATTGTTTTTTTTTATATTTCGTACTCTGAAAACGGTGTCGGCCATGATGTGACGTCATAGGATTTTAAACTAACTTCATGTCGAATCTTATACGAGTGAAATTCGCCATGGACATGTAGGCATGTAGCTTTGCTGTGACATTGACATAACATAAGTGACGTGTCAAATGTTTGTTTTCGGTTTGAGTGACGTCACACCAGAGATAATCTAAGCATTAACATGGCTAGTATCGTTTTCGCGCGGTAACGAAAGTTTAAATGAGCAATTCTTTTTATTTTTGCCACTAAAATGAAATATGAAATTTTAGCTAAATTTTATACTATTTTAAGTTATAATTTTGCGGTTTTCTAGGTCGTGAAAAAATATATTTATATTTTTTTCCGTTAATCAGATATTGATTAATAATATAAGACAAACTTTAAAAATGGGTTGAGTAGCCTATTTAGACGTTGCCCGCTCACCTGAGGCGACCTAGCGTCTGGGTGCAACTCGTGATCGCCGCTTGGCGCATTCTCCGGCGCGCAGAGCGTCGCCACGATCACCAGCCACCATATTGATAGGTATGAGTACAGCATTCTGGAACAAAAAGACGCAAAGTCAAATCAAATACTTTATTCGCAGATTATCTACGAACAAATAAAACATGGAAGCCGTACGCCATACTAAATTGCCTTTTAAAAACGGTCCTGAATTTTAGTTGACAAGTGTCACCCCCTCTTCAATGCATCAGGGCAACGAATTTCAATGTCAACCTATAAAAACTAAAGCCGCCATTTAAAAATAGTTGTAATTGGTCCATCAAAGTTTTGATTGGCTATATTCTATACACAGTTGTCAAAGATGTTGCGCCGAAATATGCGCGGTGTTAAGAAAAACGCCAATTCGTGCCCATCTTGACAAAATTTAACAATTGTTTTTAGGGGCATTTTTGAGCTGGCGTCAGACGTCCATGTTATTTATGGTCGCAGCAGATCATAGATAGTTTCACCCATAGACATATAAAATTGATAGACCGAGTCTATTTTATCTGTGGGTGACGCCGGCAATGCCTGTCAACGATCTTTGTTTGTGTATACTAGTGCACCTAAACCGCAAATAGTAAAAGTGATTAAAATAAAGCTTTTCATGTATATTTCTGTTCGATAAGTGCACGGAATGTGATAAAAGTGATGACTTGTGTGGTTCCAGGGTGTAAAAACCGCCAGGGTTACCTGAATGAACAAAATAAAGACATTACGTTTCACCGGCAATTTAGTTTTGACTTGAATTTTAAGATTTCGAACCTTATTAAGGTAAAAGTAACTGAAAATCTTATTCAATATTTGTTGTCGGATACATATGTGTAGTTTTGTGATTAAACCATTTGCATTTACATTCGTAATGTAATTATAAATAGTGGGATTCAAACATTTGTATCGCATAGTGTGGTACTTAAGAGACCGATCGTGATATCGATAAATGTATTGATAGTCAACTCAAAAATGAATCGATGTTTTTAATGTCCAACAGGTTTCCACTGGACACTGAACAAAGGCTATTATGGGTCAAAAATATCAAAAAGGCAGACGACTGGTACCCTAAAGAGTATTCAAAAATATGCTCCGCACAATTTTAAGCTGTTGTTTCAGGCAAGGGTACGCGCATAAGTGATTACATACATTCTGACGTAGTACCCACCATATTTGGTAATCATCCAATGTCATGTCAACCAGCAAGTAAATTAAATTTAGTTTAATAATGACCCTCATGTGATACTTGTGTAGACTGATTAATTTAATTATAAAGAAGCCATCATACCAAAATTGTTAGGTATGCTTTAAGGAATGATAAGTCCATAAAACATGTTATAATGGGAGTTTTCTGAAATCACCAGGGCAGGAGCAGGTCCAGAAACTTGTCTAAATTCTATGTTTATAGTTTCTGGTTTAAATATTTTGTATGAGTTAAAAAAAATACATAAAAAAATTTAAACTTTATTTAAAAAAAAAAAAACATTTACTTTGTCTTTCTTTGGGGCTAGATAATTGTGTTTCTTAGCGGGACCTTACGGCTAAGTGGCGCTAACTAGTGGCATACGTTTTAGGAAACCCTCATTATGACATTTTAATTAAAGAAAATATTTCGTTAACTTTGTGATTTTATTTTTATCCTAAAATGTAGATTTTGAAATCACGATCGAAGAAGATCGTGATTTTGAGTAGGAAATAAGGTTTATTCCATTGATTTAAGTAAAAGGGGTAGATGAGTGACGCTCATAGTTTGTCAACACGGCAAGCGATACCCGCACCCACACCGTTGCAAATACTACACACTACTGTAATGTCTATGTGCACAATGCGTAACAGAGATAAAATAATACGAAATATGCGGTTGTGCAAACGAGACGCCCATATTTTGCGCAATACACATAGAGCAACAGAGACATACATAGCAATTAGATCTTAGTGTAAGCAAGACATTATCTGCATATTCTTTCTAATCTTAATATTTCTAACAATCCCGCTACTCCTGGTACATCGCTTACCGAGTTTTGGGATTAGATATAGTCAATTTCAAGGGCTGACCTCTGGTTGCATACATTTACTACGGTCATTTGGGTCTCCCTTATACTGGACCGACTACGACGCCCGTGGTATCATCGGAATTACGCCATTTACCTTTAGTTCGGTTCGGTAGCGTCGGAAAACAATACGAGTAACATGTACCTACTCATTTCATGATGAAACAGAATTAAATGAAAGATGGTTTAATAGTGAAGATGGTGTAATCATTTATATAAAGGAATATTATTATTCTCTCCTTTATTCAAATATTTTCTTATATTATATGGGCTCAAATAAATGTAAAATAAGGTTATTATGTGACATATACAAAATTAACGATAAACAACACGAAGAATCTCAACAAATCAGAAAAAATATCGAAGACTTCCAACATGTTCATCGGTTCCCATTAAACAACGAAGTAAAAAAACAATAAAACAACAAAAGCTATAAATTAAGTTAGGTATGGTGTATGGTCAAGGAATTTAAGTGACAACGTACGAAAAGGTTCAAAAATATAAATTGATTTTAGAAATCAAATCATGAAGATACTCATATTTGATATTCCGGTCGATACTCTAGAATAGCTTTTCGTTATTTTGTCCGCTTAAACTAGTTTAATGTGTACTACCGACGACGTTTTTCAACACATTTGCGAGGAATAACTGACTTAAATTAACACTTTTACTAACCCTTGTTGCTAGGTAGGTAATTACTACTTACTTAGATACTATCCGAAATTTACGTTAAATCTTTTTATTTTATTCTTGTTCATTAGTTTCATTACTTTAAGGCCACATAGAAATAACAGAAAATACAACAAAATGTAAAGTATCTTTAACTTGGTCGGGTTATGTTACTACCGCACTAGGACAGTAATGTAATGAAAAAGTACGGATATTGGATTATGAGCCATAAAGCGGTTTAATAATACCTACGTTACGAGCACGCTTGTTGAAAAAATAGTTGTGATTGGTCTATCAAAGTTTTGATTGGCTATATTCTATAAATGTATTCAAGATAAAATAATGTGCACAAAACCACGATTACCCGAAAGTACGGAATAGCGCCTTTTGTTATCTGCCTCGTCGTCTGCCTTTGCTGGTAGTATAAATATGATCCGGTATAAAATGTATGGAACATATTCTACTATGTTTGGTAGATATTTTATATTTATATTTATTGGTTCACCAACAACTGTTACACTATCATAAGTATTGCTACGTATACAACAATTAGTTATTTTATGGCTAAGCGCAACAATTACTTAAAGGTAAACACCACATGCTTTAAATAATTACAATTAATTAAATTCCGCGTACAATTAGGCAGATATTTAAATACAGCAGTGAGTAAATACTTATAAACAACCTTTTCTAGGCAATCTTAACTAAGTAGGAGTGGACAGAATGTTTAGATGTCCACTCTGGATCTTTTCTTTGCTTGCGTACGACTGCGATCCACTTATCTTTCCATACTTCGTCGGCAGGAAATCTGTACGTGTATTAAATTGTTATGCTACAACCAAACCTAAATATACGTATAAGCTATTAATTTTATGTATAAAATAAATATTGCAAAATAGACTTTGTTACATTTGTTTTACTAGGAGCGCAGGAACTAAAAATACATGTTGATCAAGATTAATTTGCTGACGTTATTGCGTGACGATGTACGTGTTGCTCTCGTATATATTAGATATATATCTGTTTCTCTCACTCAAAAACAAGAATCATTTAAAATTTGTATTGCCTAATAGTATTTTATGCAATAGTGGTATTACAAGGGTCAAAAAGTGCGAGCGGCGTGAGTTGCGATACGAGCCCGAAGGGCGAGTATCGCAATTTAAGACGACGCGAGCATTTTTTGAACTAGTAATACAACGTTGCATACTATACTTTTTCTACGACTAAGAGACCTAGCATACACAGAACTCATAAAATATCCTATATTACTGAGCGCCACACACGTATTTCAGTTGTCACCAATAAGCACATAGTTTGTATAACTAATATAATAATGATAGCTCATCCCTACCTGCATTCCCAAGAAGAGCAGACAGAACATTAGAAATGAATGATGAAAAACTCATATTTTAGATAGAATTTAGGCACTGCACAAACTTTAATGCAAATCGACTCAAATCAAACCGAGCGCTATAGGTACCTACTGAGCTGGGGGCCGTTCACGAACTTCGAAATTCGCAAAAGTCGAGCAGCCGTTTCTGTTACTCTAATAATAATTTTGTTCAAGTGACAGAGACAAACGATCGAAACTCAATGTTGAAGTTCGCAGCAGGTTTTTCAACTGCTAGCGGAAAGCGGGAAGGTTTTTTTTAATGCAGCTGTCATTGTCTATGGATGACTTTGCTTTTAAAATCGTGTTTACTTGCCTGTGATAAAAATACTTTTGCATAATATGAAATTAGTTATTGGTACAAAAAACATAATACATATATCAAATTAAAATAATTGGAAAAGCTATTTTTTATTATATTTTCTAAATATTTAGTTAATAATTGTAATTATTGTAATAAATAATCTCGTACTAATGTTGGTAGAAGTGTAAAAACTCGAAGATGGGAACAAATCCAATATGGCGTCCGTCATGGGTGTGATGTGGCAGTCTGTGGCAGACCGCAGTACGTTTTTGAGTCTGTTCGGAAAGTGACGACATCTGGCAGGGAGAGACGCCCACATATCTCGAGTGCCTTCTCTTTCCGAACAACGCTGGGACATTACGTTACCGGCTGAGAGTGCGTTTTTGAGGAATAGACTATAGACTTTTGACAGTTGTAATTATGTATATCTTTACAATAGTGCGCGTAGCTATGTAACTAGCAAAAAAAAGGTCAGGAGTAGAAAAAATTATATTATTAAATTATAAACAGTACTTACGCATGAAAAGTGATTCCGTGAGTTTTGTTTTTATGCTTTGAGCTGTTAAAGCACTGAAAAAAGGCACAGCACGGCATGATTATCGCTTTTAAGCCAATATTCGTTACAGAGATTTTGGATCTTGACAAGCTGTTGACACATGGGCTGCCATCACACGACTAATTCAAAACAGGTCCCGGGACCTGTATTCGATGGCACACTTTCGTGCGCCTGGTACCATATCTACCCCTTTTACTTAAATCAATGGTTTATTCCTACTGTATTCGCTACCTAATTTGGTTAAAATATTATTATTGACGATAAAAGTATACGATTGAAGACTGGACATCACTAATAGTAATGACATTTTATCTAGTCAGGTTGGTAGCATTGTTCAAGAAAATGGAGTCGTTGATGGAGTTCACGACCAAGTAGAGCTACTTTATTTGTCTCTTTTTCCTTATGGAATACGTCTTGAGATGGGGTGAAGGATGACAATAGTTTGTTCATGTATGTCTTAATACACGGAATCTTCCCTATATTAAACGGTTTTTATTAACTTCACCGCGTATCAACTGTCGTCGATGCTTCAAATCTTGTGATCGATTTTTCGACCACTTCTACTGCACCGAAATCAATAAAATTAGGAACTCTTATCAAGTCTCCATGACAATGCAATATTATAATATTTGTATCCTTGTATCCTCAAAACCTGATGCTGCAGACGTACTGCTTACCTTAACCGAGAGTGTTATACGCGTGAAAATGAAAGTATAGCATGTTTGGCATAATCAAATACTAACAGCCTGATCTTGACTTCCAACTCCTCACTCCTGATGCTGCAGAACTGCTCACAATAACCATGGTACAAGGTTTATCTTTTATCGATATCTTGATTTGAAAGAAGTTCTTTAGATATTAAGTAGAAACATGCCAATTTAATACTTAACTTCCAACTCCTCAAATCTGATACTCAAGTGTTACTGCCTGCCACAATCGCTAGGTTTAGCGATATGTAGATTTTGAAGTACTGTTTTAGATATTTGGTAGAAACATACGGAATTCATTATCATCATCATCATCATATCACCCGAAAGGCGTTCACTGGTGGTTCACTCCCCCAAAAATTGCTACAAGGACCGGCCCTGTGCCACCCGCATCCAGCGACATTCACCAGGTCATGAGTCCACCTTGGGGGGCACCCAGGGTGCGCCTTTCGGTACGTGATCGCCAGTCGAGAACCTTACCTCGTTCGGTTCCACGCGCAACGAGACCCGCCCACTGCCCCTTCAGTTTAGCGATTCGAAGAGTTATATCGGTTAAGTACTTTGGTTCTGCTGCGGATGGTCTCATTTCTAATCGGATATCGCAAAGATACTCTTGACATAGCCCTCTCCATTGCCCTTTGGGTGAGATTGAGCCTTCTTATGAGCCCCTTTGTAAGCGACCACGGTTCAGTACCTATTACCGTATGCCATCACTGGCAATGGCAACATACACTGATCACTGATCAAAGACTTTCATCTTCAAACCTTGCGGAATATTGGGCAAAAAGATACACACGGATTTAATACTGACTTCCAACTCCTCAAACCTGATGCTGCTAAGACACGTGCCACTGCCTGCCATAACCGCCAGGTTTATCGAAATGTTGAATTTAAAGTAATGCTTTAGCTAATGAGTAAAAACATATACATTGAAAACTCACTTCCAAATCCTCAAATCTGATACTGCAATATTACCATAACCGCTATTAGTGTGCCATTACCGACAGCGTGAGTAGCGTACCTGCGATCCGCTTGTTGATAGTGTGAGTTCACCCCTGCGGCCATCCGACCGATAGACGGACAGCGTGAGTGTTTTGCGTAGGGCGAGCTGTTGGGTCCGGCTAATAGACTAACAGCGTGAGTGGTTCGCGTAGGGCCGGCTGTTAGGTCCGGCTAATAGAATAACAGCGTGAGTGGTTCGCGTAGGGCAGGCCGTCGGGCCTGCGGCCCTCCGGCTGATAGACTGACAGCGTGAGTGGATCGCGTAGCGGAGGGCGAGCCGTCGGGCCTTCGGCCCTCCAGCTGATAGAGTGACAGCGTGAGTGGTTCGCGTAGGGTGAGCCGTCGGGCCTGCGGCCCTCCAGATGATAAAAAGGCAGCGTGAGTGAATCGCGTAGCGTAGGGCGAGCTGTCGGGCCTTCGGCCCTCCAGCTGATAGAGTGACAGCGTGAGTAAATCACGTAGGGCGAGCCGTCGGGCCTGCGGCCCTCCAGCTGATAGAGTGACAGCGTGAGTGGTTAGAGTAGGGCGAGCCGTCGGGCCTGCGGCCCTCCAGCTGATAGAGTGGCAGCGTGAGTGGATCGTGTAGCGGAGGACGAGCCGTCGGGCCTGCGGCCCTCCAGTTGATAGAGTGACAGCGTAAGTGGATTGCGTAGGGCGAGCCGTCGGGCCTGTGGCCCTCCAGCTGATAGAGTGACAGCGTGAGTGGATCGAGTAGGGCGAGCCATCGAGCCTGCGGCCCTCCAGCTGATAGAGTGACAGCGTGAGTGGTTCGAGTAGGGTGAGCCGTCGGGCCTGCGGCCCTCCAGCTATTAGTGACAGCGTGAGTGGATTGCGTAGTGTAGGGCGAGCTGTCGGGCCTTCGGCCCTCCTGCTGATAGAGTGACAGCGTGAGTAAATCGCGTAGGGCGAGCCGTCGGGCCTGCGGCCCTCTAGCTGATAGAGTGACAGCGTGAGTGGTTAGAGTAGGGCGAGCCGTCGGGCCTGCGGCCCTCCAGCTGATAGAGTGACAGCGTGAGTGGACCGCGTAGCGGAGGCGAGCCGTCGGGCCTTCGGCCCTCCCGCTAATAGAGTGATAGCGTGAGTGGTTCGTGTAGCGTAGGGCGAGCCGTCGGGCCTGCGGCCCTCCAGCTGATAGAGTGGCAGCGTGAGTGGATCGTGTAGCGGAGGACGAGCCGTCGGGCCTACGACCCTCCAGCTGATAGAGTGACAGCGTGATTGGATTGCGTAGGGCGAGCCGTCGGGCCTGCGGCCCTCCAGCTGATAGAGTGACAGCGTGAGTGAATCGCGTAGGGCGAGCTGTCGGGCCTGCGGCCCTCCAGCTGATAGAGTGACAGCGTGAGTGGACCGCGTAGCGGAGGCGAGCCGTCGGGCCTTCGACCCTCCCACTGATAGAGTGATAGCGTGAGTGGTTCGTGTAGCGTAGGGCGAGCCGTCGGGCCTGCGGCCCTCCAGCTGATAGAGTGGCAGCGTGAGTGGATCGTGTAGCGTAGGACGAGCTGTCAGGCCTTCGACCCTCGCGCTGATAGAATGACAGCGTGAGTGGATTTCGTAGGGCGAGCCGTCGGGCCTGCGGCCCTCTAGCTGATAGAGTGACAGTGTGAGTGGACCGCGTAGCGGAGGCGAGCCGTCGGGCCTTCGGCCCTCCCGCTGATAGAGTGATAGCGTGAGTGGTTCGCGTAGGGTGAGCCGTCGGGCCTGCGGCCCTCCAGTTGATCGAAAGACAGTATGAGTTCATATTTATTTTATAGTCTCGAAATTCGACTTGTTTAATGAGTACGATATATTTAAAAATTCAAACTTGATTTTCTCAATAAACCTAATTGATTAATATATTCCTTAATGTCAGATCCAGTTATCTAAGGTATTGTATGAATAACACGTCCATTTGAGACACTTCGGGCATTCAAGTTGACATTTTTTTAGTGTCGAATTTCTAAAAATATCTATTCAGCAGGGATTCCCCTCTCGTTACACATAAAATAATGTCCATTACGTTTACATATGTGTCGTGATTAAAATGCGAGAGTTAAATGCTAGCAGCATAATTGTATTGCATATTACAAACAACATCTTTGATCTAGAATAAGTAGGTATAGTTTTGGAAATTAACTAAACAATTGCACTAAAAACTTGAAAATAAAATATGTAAAAAAAGTTTTAAGTTAAACGGTTTTCATTGCACCAAAAACTAGAAAATAAAAATTAGTTGTAACTAACCGTAGATGCTACTTTCTGTAGATTAGTCACGTGAAACTATTATCACTGTAGTCTTCCCAAGTCGGATGCTGAAAGCCATGTTTAGCCTCTATGTCAGTGGATTAAGCGTTACCTAATCGGAAACTTTTACCAAACTAAAATAAAAACGTGGGGCGTTATTATAAAGAAACATACAAGTTCAAACTATGTAATAGTAGCTTTAATTTTGCAATTAATCATCCATCTGTTTCAACACTTCTACAGAGGTAAATCAATTTTATCAAGGCCAGAACAAAACTTATTACACTATTGCTTTATTGATTTCTATGTGTGTTCTTAAATAACTATAGTGACTTAATCACAATTGCGTACGCCCCACGTTTTTATTTCAGTTTGGTAAAAGATTCCGATTAGGTAACGCTTAATCCACTGACATAGAGGCTAAACATGGCTTTCAGCATCCGACTTGGGAAGACTACAGTGATAATAGTTTCACGTGACTAATCTACAGAAAGTAGCATCTACGGTTAGTTACAACTAATTTTTATTTTCTAGTTTTTGGTGCAATGAAAACCGTTTAACTTAAAACTTTTTTTACATATTTTATTTTATCTGTGGTTTCACCAGGGATCGAAAACCGGTATTTTCTCCATACAAAATAACGGTTCATATTTAGTTCTTGTTTGTTCTTCGGTTTAAATTCTGTGTTAACTGAGTTGTTGGAAAATACGATGTTGTTAATGATACATGATATGAAGGGTCCACGGAAAGAAAATGTCTAGTCAATTCAAATTACAGGAGGAAAAACCACATTACTTTTAACAGAATAAGGTGTGACTTTGCCCTGATTTTTTTAAGCACTGGACATGTTTTTTTCCGTGTATTCTTTATATTCAGTGCATAAAGAGCATAAAACATTTTAAAATATTGGACTATTTCGAGGTTTTTCTAAAAAATCGGTTTCAATCCCGGAATTTCACAATATTACATTGTAGAAGATGATAAGTTAGGTAGGTTTGGACAGCTATGTCGTACCTAACCAATGGGCAAACGCATTATTTGAGTCTAAAACACACGCACGAAATTTAGGCAGTGAATCAGCGTGTTAAATCGATTTATTCACTACGGGAATGCATCTTTTATAACTTTGTGGCATCACAATACCTTCACTTGCGGTATAGTTCAAGCAACTTCATTTAATTTTAGGTCAACCTTTAAACTTGAAATTCATGAATATTATATTCAACTACATTTCTATTGAGCAGGCCACCTATTATTCTGTAAGTACACGTATCGTTACGTTTGACGTCTTGACACACTAATGAAGATGTTACTATCATACTCTACAATTACTTTTTGAGTATTGTTATCTATCAGTAGGTACTTTCTATTTTTGGAACAAGCCCAACGTATTCCAAAGAGCATTATATTGAAAATTGGGTGATCGTTTCTCATCAAATAGTTACTCTGTCTGCAAGAACGAGACATATTGTTAGAGAATGTATTGTTTTATGATAAACAATGCGCTTAGAATATAAATTCATCTTTTGATTATTCCCATGTGAAATTGTATCTTGCCGTGTGGTGACGGCAGTAAGAATACATTTGTCACCACCCCAACTCCTCCTGCGGGAATCGTAAGAGTCGACTAAGGGATTGAAGTGAACTGGCCATTCTATAAGATCGATGATGGGCAGCAGCGTCATCATAGTGGACACATTACTGCGATCGTCAATCCGCTTGCCCAGCGTGGCGATTAAGGGCATAGGAGGTCCAGCAGTGAACTAACATAGGCTGATGATGATGATGATGATGTATTGTTTTATGATAAACAAAGCGCTTAGAATATAAATTCATCTTTTGATTATTTCCATGTGAAATTGTGTAACATCAAACCCAGCAACACCGAAGTGTCACCTTCATTCTTCGCTTCCACGCTTCTTCTTAAGATTAATTACCTCACTGTAAAGAAGTCAGTCAACAATGTCCACAGATGAAAACGCCAACAATAGCAAAGGCCCTCGGCTTCGGTATTCAAGAAATTAACATTTCACTGCATTCAGCCACTTCCTATTGTGCCATTTGTAAAGCCATTCTTTCAAACCACATTGTCACTAAAAGTACTACAAGACATTCTTTCATTTCCTTTGAACAAACCGATTGGAATTTTTTATAAGTGGCAGTTATTCTACAGAGTGGCATCAAAATCACTCGATGCCGAATTTGTCAGCACTGTTTTTAGTTTCTTAACTTAGTATTTTAGCCAAAGGTTGTTCGGAATAACAGAGAAGGAAAGTTTTTCCAAACATCTTCTGCAATTATTTTACAAGTTTCATATATAACAGGAAATCATGAAATCATTATAACAATAATATGCAATTGCACTCTGTTATTATTTAAATGTTACCCGGCTACATATTCGTGCCATTAGCGGTGGAGACAGCGGGCTGTTGGGGTGGAGATGCGAAGCAGTTTGTGCAGGACATTGGTCGCCGGCTCAGACTAAAGGGAGAGGATTCCCGCTCTGAGTCGTTTCTGGTGCAAAGGTTATCCATGGCTATACAGCGTGGAAATGCTGCCAGCGGTACTTTTACACCGCAAACGGCAAGGGACAGGGTTGCATTGTGATAAGCTGTGTATTTAATGTAAATTTAATTTTAGTCGTTTGTGTTAGTTCTTAAATTTTTTTGTATTTTTGATGTATTATAGATTGATAGTTTTATGAAATGCATAACATGTGTAAATATGGATCGTTAGTAATAAAACTATGAATGTAAAATAGTAATAAAATAACAACGTTAAATAAGTGTATTTTCTTTCTTTCTTTCAAAATGCATAGAACTTTCAGATTTTTATTTCGTTTGATGATTCTTGGATGTCTTTGAAAGGATAGCAATATAAGTGGTGGGACGATATGAACCCGCAAGGGAATTCGGGCGTGCCTGTACTTGAAGATGTAGTATAAAACAAATGTGACGCGAACCTTATGTGAATATTTTAATAAAAGCCACATTTTCTGTGAATTGAAAGTATTCGGTTTTTTGGTACAAAATAACAGTTCGATTTTTTTAAATACAATTATTACTAATGCATCTACTGCCCACATGAACAATTTAGTGTACGAGTATATAGCAACTAGTTTAAATACAAACGTATATTAAATTTATACACGTAGGTATGCATATTTGTCAATAAGAGTTATCTGAATAGAAGTTGCGAGCAATGTAAATAAACCTTGTAGGTACGTAAGTACCTATTCAATATGACTTTAATATCTTATCTACATCATTCACATCACATCATATCATCAGCCAATAATCAGTCCATGCAATAGGAGGGACACAATTAAATAGGAGTAAAAATGTCCATAATCGCCACGCTACTTGTGATTGCAGTAGTGTGTACATTCCACTATAATGATGCTGTTTATACATTAAAATTTGTCACCACCCCAACTCCACCTGCGGGTGTCATAAAAGTCGACTAAGGGATTGAAGTGTCACTGACCATTATTTGATTGATGATGGGCAACAGATGTCATCATAGTGGACACAATGCTACGATCGCCAATCCGCTTACCCAGCGTATCGATTATGGGTATTTTCCTCCTAATGCGTTTATGCGCATAGTTAATAGGAGAGGCCTACGTCCAGCAGTGGACTATCATAGGCTGATGATGGTGATTGAAACACGCAAGTACTCCACTAGACGACGCATTAGCCCCAGTTGACGTGACAAGGTCTATATCTAGATTATCAAGTCTAAAAAGAGCATTGACCGCAATATTGTAGCACTATTAGTGTAATGAGTAAGTGCATTTAGATAATAGTTCGGCGCTGCCTGCATCGGTCGTTAAATACTATTGTTATACCTACGGAAAAAAGTAAAAAAAAAACATGACGTGACGTACCGTCACAAACCCTCATCCTGTAAAAAGAGGTAGTAGGTAAAAGATAACATTTTTTTCACGTGATTTTTTTAGAATTTTCTGTGGGTCGGGTCTTTTAAATTAGCCGACGCTCCAAAGAAGAATTGTCAGAGAGAAAAAAAAATTGTCGCCTCCTAACCGGATCACGGTACTGAACATGCCCTTAAAGCTGCGTTTCCATACAAATGACACCTATTAATGACTCGAGCGAGGTGTCATTTGTATGGAAACACATCCTCGAACATCTCTGGTGGAAACACAGCCTTAACGGGAAACAAAAATACAAACCGACAAATGTACATCATAAAATGACCGTATTTCCAGTTACGGTCATCAGGTCATATAAGTTTATGACATTATTCCTTTTATCAAGTCACTAGGAGATAAAGTTTACTAGGAATTTAAAAAAAAGTACCTGTAAAGTACATGATTACCTACAGTAAAATTAGTTGTCATAAAGTCATCAAAATGCCCCTTACACCACTTACTAAAAAACTATGTTAATAGTAAACTAATCTATTCAACAATGTTGTTGTGCCTTTGCAGGGTGTCACATGTATACCTAGTCTTAATTCCATCTTGTAAACTGCAATGTGACTTGCAATAAATGTTTTTGACTTTGACTATACTCTGTTTGGTTTGGTGTTTAAAAAAAGGTAAACAATCTTGCAGTATCTTTTTATTGAAAAATGCTTATAAAAATCCAAACTAGGTACTTGAATCAAAATCAATGTAAATCACTGTATTTCCTTATTATATTATGTATTTTTGCTAAAACTTATTTTCTACTCATAGTTTTCAATAAAAAGATACTGCAAGATTGTTTACCTTTTTTTTTAAACACCAAATCAAACAGAGTATAAAAGAGAGCTGGTAAAGTGGTGCTGAACATCATTATGTAAAACTAGTGGTAATGTACATAATAATATTATAATCAGAACATTGTGACAACTTTTGAAGAAGCTGAACTTGCATTGGCAATTTACCAGAACAAATCGAAACACTTTCACAAATTTGGGTCTTATTTTCATGAAATTTAAGAGGATATTTGCAAGCACATGAGATGCGACTTGTGTACATTTCGGAAAATACAGGTTCTGATGTTTTCTCAATCATCTTATGTGTCGTATAAAGTACCGTATCAGTTCCAGATTACTATTCTTTAGATACAGTCAAGTCTCTAGTTACAAAATCTGACATGGTACCTAGACTTGACTTTTCATTTCCATAGACTTGGCAACTAGGAAGTGAATCTTGATAAACAGCTAAACACATTTTGTAACCTAAAAGTGATACAGGACTTTGGTGGAAAAATCCCTCATAAGGATACGTTCCGCGTAGGATAGCATTGCTGTACTTTGCCGCGTTATATTGATTAAAAGGTTAGGTTTATTTTTCTGAAAATTAGCGACAATGTGCTCTGAACAGCAGTGTAAAGTTGCAACTATAATAACTAATTACTAGAATCTAGATTTAGTATTATGATTTAATACATTTTCGTATATTAATAAAACGGAAAATATTCCTACACTACGCATAGGCAGGGGCAGAGTCCAGGGGCGCTAACATGACCTCTTAAGGTGCATTCAGACCAAATGAGCATTCGCTATTCTATCCCCCACTCTACGAAATCAACGAATCAAGTCTTGTGTAAAGATCAAATTTCATAGAGTGGGGGGATAGAATAGCGAATGCACGCTTGGTTAGAATGCACCTATAAATGCGATTAAGTTTAGGTACGCCTTGTCAGTTTTTGACAGTTATTCTATGGAACTGACATATCGCTATTCAGTTTAGGTTTAGGTCCTAAACTGAATCCCATTAGTAGATCGTGGTAGCCCACAGATGGTATTGCAGTTTGTCACTCTCCCTGCAAACTCGTTGGTGCCGTTTCGTAATTTGGCGTCGTTGGGGCTGCCAAAAAGGGGCACTTATAATTATTAGGATGGGGCGTTCTTTAGCATTTTTGGACATCCTAAGCGCAATAGGGCTCAAAAGTTTCGTATTTTTTTGTAGATTCTAGGAAAAATAATATAAAAAAGATTGCAATATACTTTTAGCATTTTTACAGACACATACTAGGATATTTTTTCTAATAAATAACAAAATTAATAAAAATATCGAAATAAGAATCCCTTCAACGGCCGGTAAAGGGCTAGAACATAAACATATAATTTCACAGAGTTGATCAGAGCATTAAAGTTTCACAATATTCCAATAGATTTTGTGTGGGGCTTCTGTATAATTATATTCAGTGAAACAACTCCTACCGTATATAGCGGCCGCCATCTTGGTTTCCTTCATTGTCGATCTGAACGTAGCGTAGGTGTTATTTTGTACGAGTCCAATTGTGAAAATCAACTGCTATTTTTGTTTTATGATGAGGGTGCGGAATATGTAAAATAAGAAATCCATGCCGTCTTAAGGTGCATTCAGAGCAAACGAGCGTTCGCTATTCTAACCCCCCACTCTACGAAATTCGATCGTTACACAAAACGTGATTCGTGGATTTCGTAGAGTGGGGATAGAATAGCGAATGCTCGTTTGGTCTGAATGCATCGTAAAATGTGACTCTTATTTAGGTTCGTTTCGTTCGTTTTTGATACGTATTCTATAGATCTGACACATCACGATTCAGTTAAGGTCCTAAACTGAATCTCATTAATAGATCGTGGTAGCCCTCTGAGGTCTCTCCCAAAATAAAACTCCAAGAGGTTTACCCCCTTATTCGTAAACGTTTGTTAACTTAACAAGCCGCTAGTAATTGTTTGTCCCCTTCAGTCTTAACAATGTCAACAATGTGTCCATGTGAGCAAAAGGGACAAACAATTATTAGCAGATTGTTAAGTTAACAAACGTTTATGAATAAAGGGGTTAAACTTTAAAGTACAGGCATCCGTAGCTGCTTCAGTGACACGGAAACTGCTACCGATTACAAAAAACGATTGCTGCTTTAGTTTTACGGTTTTCGATTTTTTAATACTTCATTAAGTAGTCATAATGTGGCTTCTATTTGAGGGTGATCAACGGTGTATCTCTTCTATTCCAATATAACTTAGAATATCTCGGCTCAGGAGCGGGATTGAATTTTAAATCACCCTTTGCCTTTGTAAAATGGTGTAAGCATTAAATAAAAGTGAACTCTATTATTTGATGAAGAAGGACGAATAGAATACAGTGGAGTGCACTTAAACAAGTGGATAAACAATTCTAACCAGCATTACTGGTATTAAGTGTACTTGGAATACACGAAATGTAAAATTTCAAATGACATTCATTAACACTTTCATTGCGGACGAGTGCTACGCGCTACGCTCGTAGCCGATCCCGTGATTTTTCCACTTTGTAGCGAAAATAGACCTCCCACAGAGAACTCCCCTCGGGAGTTCCCCGCGCTCAAAGTTTTAATACACAAAAAGAGTTTCCAAATACCAAACATTTTTTGAAATATATTTACGTCTACTCAAACTTTTTTTTTTTTTTTCTACTCAAACGATATATTTGAAGCAAAAAATGTGCGTTCAGGGAATATGTAGCTTTTACTACCCTTTAATGATCTAATTTCATATTTATTACTATAAGATAGTAATTAAAACTGTTTGAAACGTGCAAGTTGTTAAATGTAATCAATGTCCGTACTTCAACATTTTATAGTAGGTACATAAATTATTATCTATCTATTCATCTATTTTGTCTTTACTTATTTAATAATCATAAGTGCATAATATATACTGCGCCTTTTCAAAATATGTGTCAAATTTCAATAATTATAATTACCTAGCGACCATAGAAGTTAATCGGCCCAGTCATTAAGATACTTATTTATGTATAGGAGGTAATTTATTATATTATATCGGCTTCCCTTCAGCATAATCCTTCAATTTTAAGGATTATCCCTTGCCTTCGCCTTTCGAAGGTTACACGCGTTGTTTTTACATATTAATGACGTGCTAAGCTATTTTACGTACAAAGTGACAAAGTGACGTGCTTAGAAATATAATAACGACTTTTCTGTCACTGTGTACAAGGTACTTTACCACCCACCAGTCAAACTAAGAAACTTATGGGATCAACCCCGTAATCGATTGTTTGTTAGAGGTCCAGTTTTGGAAGAGGAATAGCTCAAAATGAAAACTTGTTTTTAACTTTTTGTCTTTGTCGTTGTTCTACTTTTAAAATAAGCTTGTGATCTTTTTTGATAGGTGGAGTATTCGCAAGAACGTGGGTCATTTAGGGCCTGTTCACACTAGCGTTTAACTTGGGCGTTTTAAAAGCGACTTCTATATAAAATTGCACGCGGCGAACTCGAGGCGATATCGCCACGTGCAACTTTTGGTTATTTATTAGAGTTTGACGCTACAAGGTGACTCTTCCCGTGGGTGTCGTAAGAGTCGACTAAGGGGTTGAATTGTCATTGATAATGTGTTTATGATCGATTATGAGCAGCAGCGTCATCATACTGGACACGCACTGCAATTGCCAATCCGCTTGCCCATCGAGGCAGTTATGGATAATAACTACCTCCTAATGGGTCTATATGCATAGGTTATAGAAGAGGCCTACATCCAGCAGTGGCACCAAGATAGGCTGATGATGATGATGAGGGCTGGAGAAGATCTAGGGCAGATTTGTGAAGCAAAATACGTTATGGAATTACGATTTGTTAAAATGGCGGATGTTTATCAAGGGACGATGTTGTGAAAAGGATTAATTTAATCTTCTAACTCGGTATTTTTATACACTCCGGCTAATATTTTCACAAAGCATTGAAAATAAAAGCCTTTTTCAAGAGTAACTCCCAACAATCATAATAGAAACATGCTGTTTCATTTTTTTAGCTATGTTTGCCACTTCCTGTATGCTAACAATACATGAAGAAAGCACAAATATTGGTTCGTTATTAAAATAAATAAAGTAGTGCGTATTGCTGCGTAGTATTTTATTTTACATATACTCATTTCCTTCCTTTCTTGGTAACACCGCCAAGAAAGTGGAACCAGAGGGTAAATGTACACACTTCTTCTTCACTTCTTCATCAGCCTATGATAGTCCACTGCTGGACGTAGGCCTCTCCTATTAGCTATGCGTATAGACGCATTAGAAGGTAAATAATGCCCAAAATCGTCAAGCTGGGCAAGCGGATTGGCGATCACAGTAATGAATTTAATGAACACAACTATTAAATAACTTGAATGGCTATGTCCCAGTTTGGTCCGTCCCAGAAAGACGGAAATATGGCTATTAGTACTTTTATACGAATCAAGTGAAGGGTCCACAGAATAAACATGTACATGTCCAGTGCTTAAACAAATCATGGCAAATTCACACCTTATTCTGTTAGAAGTAAGGTGGTTAAAAGTAAGGCCGTGTGGTGACGGCCGTAAGAATACATTTGTCACTACCCCAACTCCTCCTGCAGGTGTCGTAAGAGTCGACTAAGGGGTTGAAGTGTCACTGACCATTTTTGAAAACGATTGATGATGGACAGCAGCGTCATCGTTGTAGACACATTACTGCGATCGCCAATCCGCTTGCCCAGCGTTGCGATTATGGGCATTTACCTCCTAATGCGTCTATACGCATAGTTTAATAGGAGAGGCCTTCGTCCAGCAGTGGACTATCATAGGCTGAGGATGTGAAGGTGGTTCTTCCTTCTGTAACTTGAATTGACTAGACATGTTCTGTCCGTGGACCCTTCAAGTGTAGGTATGATTTCTTATGACAAACGACAAACTAGATGTTTTACCAAACCGCTCACATATAAGTAAAGATGCAATTGCGTCCTTATTGCTAGCGACTAAGTCAAAAAAAAATTAATAGACTCATAAAATATGCCAATAAAAGTATTTACAAAGGTAACGTAACTAAACATACTTGTACTGAAGACTCAATACCAGAGTTTATTTCGAAATGATGATTTCCGCGGCTTCCGTCTGCCAACAATGTACCTCGGATTCGCAATGTAACTACATTAAACCCGTTTGGAGTTTAACCACTAGCGTTCCCAACTACGATAAACACATTAACAAATGAGTAAGTGCTGACTCGAATTCTACCGCGTACAATTTCATTCAAAACTAATCGACAATTAATTGGGTCAAAATTATTTTCGGTTCCTTATTTTGTGCCCCTAAAAAACGTGACACAGTTGTGATTTTTGTAGGAGATGATATTTTGTTTATAATTTTTGATGTATGGATTAAAATCTAGCGTGAAAAAGAAATACAAGTGCACCGGATACTGAGTCGAAACAGCAACTAAAAGCGTGACAGAGTGGTATGAAACAAGACAGCGAAAACAATTTGACCCAAATATCTTATTACTTACTAGAGTTTTTTTAGTTTCACCTTTTTATCGTTAATCAAATATTGTAGTTTTTTATCCTCTACCTGATTACAGATGAAATCACATCATCAGCCTCTCTCAGTCCACTGCTGGACGTATACCTCTCTCCTACGTGTAAACTATATGCGTAGGGTAAGTTGTGGATCAATGAAACAACTAAATTTCAAACCATTGTATCTCTGGTGTTTTTGAAGTTACGAGTGAGATATTGTGTTCGAAGTTAAACAATTTAGTTTGCTATCGAATCGCATTCTTGGTTTCTAATTATTTTCAATAGTATATGTGTTATGCAACTTTAAACAAAAAATGAGATTTGTTTCATTGTGTCCTCGTGCATGTATTCAATGAAACACCTGAATTTCTACATTGAAACAGATGTAATAAATCGAATGAACTATGAAACAAACTTAACCAACATTGGAACTGTGTTATATGTAACATATATATAAGTACGCTTGCAATGAATACAAAATAAAGGAAAGTTAATAATAACGGTAGGCTGGAGTAGCTTTAGTTTAGTAGGATTCTAATTTGTTAAATGATTAATAAGACCACTGAAAGATATATGAAACCGAAAGAATGTTTCATTGTATACAACCCAAGTTTCATAATGTTGAAAATATACCAATGTTATTACACCTTTGTGCTAGTTTAGCATGTTTTTAGTTTTTCTATGACTTCCGGCTTATAGTTACTCCGTTACCTAGGAGATGTATTCTGTTACAAACTGTCGTAGCCTAAATATCCATTCCAAATAAAACTCGATATTATATTTATAAAACTGATTTCTTTATTTAATTCCATCAGGTTATGGGCCCTTGCACATAATCCTGCGATAATTTTATAAAGAATTCAGGAAGTACATCGCCTAATAAAATGTATCGGCGAGCGGCGTAAATTTGAGGTCGGTCGGTACGGACGTCATTACCGAAATACGCAAAGATTACTTGTGTCTATTGTAAGAGCAAGGAAGGAAAGCGAAAGGATGGAGTTAAATTTGAATACCAATCACAGCCTGATAAAGCTGGAAGGATCCAGTAACTGGAACATATGGAAGTTTCAAACAACAGTTTTGCTACGAGGTCAGAAATGGCTGGATATAGTTGAGGGAAAGAGCTTAAAACCCGAAGATACAACAGGCACTGCTCGAAGTGACCGGGAGACTAAGGATGCGAAAGCTCAAGCCATGTTGGTTACAAGAATGACAGAAAGTGTCATGCTACATATTATATCATGTTTAACATCAGCTCAGATGTGGAGAAAACTACATAGTGTTTATGAGCAAAAGACGGAGACCAGCATTCACGTTATACAGCAACGCTTCTTTCAATATAAATTTGAAGCGGGGTCTGAGATGTCAACATTTCTGTCAAAAATCCAAGAGATGCAGAACCAACTTAAACAGATGGGCGAAGAAGTGTCAGATAAGTTTGTGATAACGAAAGTTCTGATGTCACTGCCCGATGAATACAAGCACTTCATTTCTGCTTGGGAGTCTGCTTCTGACGATAAACAGACTATTGACAACTTAGTGGCAAGGTTGCTGGTAGAGGAAGAGAGATTAAAAGAAAAAGGTGAAGCCTCTGAACCGTCCCCGTCATCATCAGCATTTGTGGCGAAAAATAAAAAGAACATGAGGTGTTTAAAGTGTAACAGACTTGGACATTTTGCCAGTGAGTGTAGGAGCGCTAACAATAACAACAAAAGTGATGGACATAATAACAATAACAAATGTTTCTTTTGTGGCAAAAGTGGCCATAATAAAGCACAGTGTTGGTTCAGGAAGAGTAAGGAGCAAAAGAAAAATAACGCGTTCGTGGTGTCGGACTCGCTAGAAACTTATAAAAAGTCGTTTTTCATGGTGGACTCGGGATCAAGTGAACATATTTGTCGTGAGCGTGAACTATTTTCATCTTTTGTAAGTGCCAAATCTGAAGTTTTCGTAGGCAGCGGTGATCCCCTTAATGTGCTCGGTATCGGACAGATGGCGGTACAAGTGCATAACGGAAGTGAATGGATTGACACTACCATAGACAATGTTTTGTTCGTTCCTGACATGAAATCGAATCTCTTCTCTATGAACAGTGTGACAAGTAAAGGTTACCGCTTTGTGGCAGATGACACTTGTTGCCAAATATTTAAAAATAATGACATTTGTGCGGTCGCTCAAGTTATTGGAAAATCCTATTATTTGGAATTTCGCTTTAAAAACCATGAAGCGAAACTGGCGAGTGTTGCGAAAACAGTGGACGATAGCCTGGTTGAATGGCACGAAAAGTTGGCGCATCAAAACTTTGATCACGTCAAAAAGGTGCTAGCTAAAAATGACATTGCTGTGAAACAAGCAACTTCTGTGCCTAAATGCGAAAGTTGTTTGGAAGGAAAAATACACCGGTTGCCGTTTAATAACAGTGAAAGTGTAACAATAAAGACGTGTGAGCTAATTCAGGCGGATACGTGCGGCCCCATGGAAGCAGTGTCACTCAATGGCTCGAAATATTTTGTGGTGCTGAAGGACGACTTCTCGAACTATAGAACCGTTTATTTCGTTAAGAACAAATTCGAGATAACAGCTTGTATCGAAGATTTCATAAACAAGACGGAGAATATGACGGGAAATAAAATCCAAGTATTTAGAAGCGACAACGGTACAGAGTTCACGAACAAAGAGGTACGAAAAATGTTTGCAGCGCGCGGCATAGTACATCAGACGAGTGTCCCTTACACTCAGCAACAAAATGGAAAGGTGACTTTTGAGGAATCTGGCAGTGAGTACATCCCGTCCAGTGGTGAAGGTGATACTTCAATGGAGGCAAATGATTCGGCTGAACTACCTATAAGAGAACACAGTCAACGTGTAAGAAAGCAAACACAGTTTTACAACTGTCACTGTCAAAGTGTTCTCTCTGCTGAAAGTGAGCCTACAACATACAAAGAGGCCATGGCACGACGCGATGCTGACAAGTGGACTACGGCTATAAAGCAAGAAATGAAGACACTTGAAGACAACAACACTTGGGAAATAGTCGATGACCCAGGAAATGACAAAGTGATCAGCAGTAAGTGGGTGTTTAAGATCAAAGGCGCTACTAAGGACAGTCCGCAGTACAAAGCCAGGTTAGTTGCTAGGGGTTTTGAGCAGGAGGACAGTATTGATTTAAATGCTATTTATGCCCCCGTGGCTAAATTGTCAACTCTCAGGCTTTTTGTAGCAATTGCGACCAAACTTAGATTGCCAATGGTCCAAATGGATGTGACAGGAGCCTTTCTGTATGAAAAAATCCATGAAGCTGTCTATGTCAGTCTACCTGAGGGTGCATATACAGGTAAAAAAAACCATTGTTAAACTGAATAAGTCTCTGTATGGGCTTAAAAGCTCTCCAAAATGTTGGAATGAAACATTTACTTCTGTAATGATTAAGCAAGGCTTTACTCGGTCAAGTTGTGATTCTTGTCTCTATACAAAGTGTAGTAAAAATAGCCAGATATATTTATTGTTATATGTAGATGATTTACTGATATTTGGGTCAAATGAAAATGAAGTTGAGCAACTTAAATGTATATTAAATACAGAATTTAAAATGAAGGACCTTGGACCAGTGTCAGATTACTTAGGTATTAACATAAAACAAGACATACATACAGGTATTACAGAAATGAGCCAAAAGAGTTATTTAGTCAATGTACTTAAAAGATTTCAGATGGAAAATTGCAAGCCTATGTTGACACCATTAGATTTGAACTTTAACACTAAAATATTTGACAATGCTAGTGGCCCCATAGATAAAAATATTGAAAAGTCTTGTAGGCAAATAATAGGCTGTCTTATGTATGCTGTGTCTGGCACTAGGCCTGACTTGTGTTTTGTTGTCTCTTTGCTGAGTAGATACCAAAAGTGTGCCAATGACGTGTTATTGACAGCATTAAAAAGAGTACTGAGATATGTAAAACATACTCTGGACTATAATTTAATTTATAAATGTGATAATGACAGTGTCTTGGAGGGATATTGTGATGCAGACTGGGGGGGTGATCATAATGATAGAAAGTCTACTACAGGCTACTTGTTTAAATTTTCAAATTGTCTGATCTCATGGTGCTCCAAGAAACAAGTGTCAGTTAGTTTGTCGTCAACTCAGTCAGAGTATGTTGCTATTAGTGTAGCAGCTAGTGAAGCCTGCTGGTTGATAAACTTATTAAATGATTTCATGATTAAGAATGAATGTCCAGTGACAATTTACAGTGACAATCAGTCAGCTATTTCAGTTGCTTGCACAGATACTGTTAAGCGTCTGAAACATATTGACATTCGTTACCATTTCATCAAAGAACTGGTTAAAAATAATAAAATAATTTTAAAGTATATAAGAACTAGTGATCAACCAGCAGACATGCTAACTGTTTAGCTTTCGCATTTAGCCGAGAACTGCTTACCCGTTTCCTAATAAAATGTGGTATGGGTAACATATAATATTTTTCTTCAAGTATGGCAGCATAAAGTGTTATGTTGTAGAATGTCTTTTAAGTTTTTTTTAAAAGTGTAATGACATTGAGAAGGGGTGTTGAAAATATACCAATGTTATTACACCTTTGTGCTAGTTTAGCATGTTTTTAGTTTTTCTATGACTTCCGGCTTATAGTTACTCCGTTACCTAGGAGATGTATTCTGTTACAAACTGTCGTAGCCTAAATATCCATTCCAAATAAAACTCGATATTATATTTATAAAACTGATTTCTTTATTTAATTCCATCACATAGTAACTTAACAATATCGTCGATAACTGCGACATATTGCAAAAAAAGTTATGTTTTATGTATCCTCGTAGTATGACTGCAACCCAGGCGAACGCGGGAGGGTCCTGGGCATCTCCACGATAGATATCATACACTTTGTGACAACATAAATATCATGTTGTTTTATTGTGTCCGTATGTTTTATTGTTAAACATATTACTTAAACTATTGCCATCAATGAAACATTCAACTTTTTAAACTGTTCTATCTCAGCCAATTTGAACGTTCAAAATCGTATATTTTGCCATAAAGTAGACTAATAGTCATAATTATTTATGGTATGTAAAAAAGTGGCTCTAGTTCTGAAAATTGCGTATGTAATCTGAAAATGTATTTGAAAAAAGTGTATTGTTTCAATGTGTACTAATAAATAGTGTTCTGTGAAACACCGTGAGCTGTTTCATTGGAAACTAAAAATATCACGGGTAAGCAACATTGAAACAGAGTTACATAATCAGTAGTAAAACAGGTTATTATATATTATGTGGTTATTCTTAGTAAAATTCTTGGGAAGATTAATTTATTAACGAATCTTTATGAAATTGGTGCATTAAGCAACCGAAAAATGTTCAAATCCCATATTAATACAATATGTGGGAACAGAATGTTTTAAAAGATAAAAAATATGTTTTATTACCACTATTGCTACGCATATAATTTTACGAAATATTTAATATATAATATAATTATACTAGTCAACCAAAAATATTAGAAATGTACTACTTAGACTCTCTTGTATCACCCGGGATTAGCCAAATAACCAGGTATTCACCAGCAGGAGCTAAAGTGACCATTTTACTGGTCAATGTTTAACCCTAGGTTATACAAGTGGGCCTTAATAGGTTGATAATGAGGTGCTAAACATGAAACATCTTTAAACAAACAGTCTCATAGAATAGTAACCTTTTGCAATTTCACATTCGGTGTACAATAAAACTATACAGTAGGTACACAACGAAACATGGACCTGTTTCATTGTACATTACATAAAAATATTTCATTGTGAGACACCAGGGTATTATTTTAAACTAAATAAAAAAACGTGGCCAAAACTTGAACTAATTTTAAAAGTATTTAGCTTAAGATAAACTTGAATATACATACAATACGACAAAAATATAAATACTACCAAACAATTCTCTGTATTCTTACAAAAAATTACGAAATATAAATAAAAATTGTTACTTTTCCTGGTTAAATTCGCTTTGAAGCATGTAGCGACGTGCTCCTTCTGCGATCGTCGCTCGCACCCTGGGGAGTTGTGGAGGGTCCCTAAGCTCGTCCTTGTTTGATAGACGGGGCTAGCCGTTAGGGTCAGGTTTCCGAGATATCGCAAAGTTTCATTGTGTCCGTTTGTGTCAATGTTCCACAACTAACCCTACATTATTAAATTATATGGACATATTCTTTATTCATTAAGTTAATTGATAAATTAGGACTCATAAGACTCGCTCTGATGAGTACTAAATAAAATGAACGACTAACAAAAGTACAGTTAGCGATGAAAGATTGAATTTTAAATGATTTTTTGACAGAATACATTTAACAATTCAGTTTAGATTAACTTATAAAAATGACCCGTATTGAAGGAGGCAAAAGTGTATCGATTATTAATTTAACAAATATTTACTTAACGTAATTAAAAATGATTTATGGTAGGAGAAGGGAAAAGTTTTCAGTATAAGGCCTGCCTTTGGGATCTAGCTCTTCTAGGTTTGGGTTTGACCTGCCTAAGGCGGTATATTTGCCAATTTCATCATCTCCGACACCATTTTCATTTTCCTCAAAAATTATTACGTCTCGCAACCCCGACGTGATAATTAACGACCCAAATAATGTCGTAAACATTAAAACATTCATAAAAATGAACGTTAATTTGTCCTGCTCTGACAAGTACACTTTACTTAAGGAAGAGAGAAACCGTATTTGGAGTCTGTTTTTGGGATCACATCTAATGCGTAAAATAATGAAAACGCAAATGTTTTACGCCTGAACCAAATTTCTTGTTTCTACAGAGTGTACAAAAAATACGGGCGAATCTTTTAACAGGGGTTAGTAGGGCACATATGTAGGAAATTTTAAATTTACATAACTTTTACTTAGGATTACATTACAGCGGAAAAAATATTCATAAATGAATTCGGTGGTTGCAAGGTTTAAAGTGGGTGATAAAACCCAGATTGTCTTCTAAAAGTGCCTGATCATGAAGTAATGTATTTTTTTCAGGTTTGTTTACATATTTTTTTTGTTTTCTACTGACGAATTGTACTAGTACAGGGTGCAAGTCTAATACGGGCGAAACTCTTAACGGGTGTTAGTTTACGACGTAATAAGTATATTTAAATAACTTTTACTTCAAATTTGAGCAACAAAATTTTCCGTACAAAATAATTCAGCGTGCAACATACGCGAGTTAAACACTTGTTGACAGCTAATTTCAATATAACTGCCATATCAACAGTAACAAATGTTCGTACCCACATTGCTGCTCCGATAATCTAAAAAAAAATCTGTGGAGTCATAGTTAAGAGTAACTTTAAAAAAACCTTGTAATCCATGATTACACTAATGAAACCCATGCCTGGGTTAATTGATCGCCCGTATTAGATTTACACACTGTATATATTATGTTCTTTTTTACGTGATCTCAAAAACGTGTAAAACGCTGTCATTGAATTTATTATGACGCTCTTAAATTATCTATTAGCAGTAAACGTGTATATACTTACTATATAACCATTAACTTTTCATAGCTCTGAAGAGTGTGAGTTAAAGGATACCAAGGAAATAAAAAATATCTGATATTCGCAACGAAGACCTGTAGGCTTACCGATAACTTCGTAAATCGCGGAAATAATTTGTCTCAGTTGTCAACAAAGGCGTCATTAGTGTGACAAAGATAGACGATTTTCGAAGTTCGCGCATCGCGGCAGACCCTTATTAGACCATATAAGTATATTTATTTAAACTTTCACGATTATCACTCATATTTTAAAGACAAACGGGTCTTCATCGCGTAAACTTACGTTTAATTATATCCTGACGTTTCCCGTGGTCCCCCGAAACGTCAGGATATAATTAAACGTAAGTTTACGCGATTAAGACCCGTTTGTCTTTAAAATATGAGACCCTTAGACCGTTTCCTCACAAGGTAAACTCATGTTACTGTTAAGAATATTGATCGAAAATGCACGTAAATGCGTATCGTACCGTGCTAACTCAAAAAGACGCATCTCTAATAGTAGTTCTATCGGAGACGCGTCTTTTTTAGTTAGCGTATGGTAGAACGCCCGTGAAGAAACACGAACACTTGACTCATTAAGTTGGACACGACACTCAGCTGTCTCGACAGTTAAGATCGAGATAAGGCAGGCGGCGTTTTATCAGGATTTGTCATCGTTGGGGGATTTCTTATAAGTAACAGAACACATCGCATTGGACACAACATTCAGCAGTGTTATTCACTAAGGAAACCGCTTTGCTGTCAGCGCTGTGTCAGCGCTGCGGCAGCGTCGATCCTAAAAATGGTATTCACTAATGTACTTTAAACAATAATATAATATAATAATATAATTTGTAATTTGTGTATGTATACATTTATTGGTTTTTTTTTCTCGTTGTAAGTGACAAACTCAAATGGCCAAAGCGGAAGACCAGCGCTGGCTCTGCTGGCAAAATGCTGAGTTTTGGCCATTTCGAGACAAAATTTCGTGTTTACTGTTTTGTTTTGTTTGTACTGTGTCTCGAATAAACGTTTTTTCTTTCTTCTTTCTTTCTTTCTTTCTTTTAAACGACACTAGTGCTCGGCGACGAATGCGGCGTGAGCTGGAACTACACTGCGTCGAGAGTTTGACGTTTAATGTACGAACTTCGTATTCTCTAACGAAAAACAGCGACGAACTCGCCCACAACCTCGCACAGCCTCGATTCCTAATGTCAAATAAAACAGCTAGGATTTTTGACAAGGTTGTCTCGACGTCGAGCTCGTTGACGAACGCAGCGTCGAATGTGTGAATAAGAGAATAGCATAGCAGTACAAATACGTACAGTTTTCTGTTAAAAAAAATGTTTTTGACAGCACGAGGCCACGTTTTTTGTCCTTTTCTAGCGTAGCTCGCTCTCAAAGGGTATAAACTAAATACAAAAAACTCTATAATAGTCTCTCTGTCACTCTATCTTATTAGTGCGACAAAAGGTGGATTTACACCAAACGAGAGAATGCTCATTCTATCCCCACTACGAAATCCACGTGTTTCGATGAATTACGTTCTGTGTAACGAACAAATTTCGTAGAGTGGGGATAGAATGAGCAATCGCTCGTGGGTGAATATCTGAGCATTCCAACCGCCTAATTTTGGTGGCATCCTTTTTGCCGAAGTTTCTATTCGTTACAATGTGCTACTTTGTCATTTGAAGGAGACACGGTACCTGTGCAAATGACGAAGTATAACATTGAGACGTTTCGAAACTTCGGCATAAATGGTGCCACCAAAATTAGGTGGTTGAAACGCTCAGATATTCACCCTCGTTTGGTGTAAACCCGCCTAAAGACAAATGCGTTTCGTTTGCGACTGAGCGTTAAGGTGCGTTTAAACCAGAAGAGCATTCGCTGTTCTAGCGCCCGTTCTACGAAATCAACCAATCGCGTTTTGTGTACCGATCGAATTTCGTAGAGTGGGAGGTTAGAACAGCGAATGCTCTTTTAGTTTGAACGCACCCTTAGTGATTGGCAGCTACGCATCCTGGTAAAAAATTTAATAAGTAGGTTCGTGCCTTTCGGTTATACCGTAATCGGGTGATTTTTTAAATGGTACGTTTTCGCATATTTTGGGCGTGTACGTGCATAATGACTGTTAGGTCTTACCCGGAGCACCATTTCGTTATTATATTGAAAAATTATCATACACACTGAAAAAAATATTCACCAAAGTGACTTAGGTCGGCTTTATTACGAGGAAATTTTGATATACATATGTAACAAATCCTTGCTATCAAATTTACAAAACTAAAAAGGTTGAAGTCGATACCAGAGATTCTGGTTAAATCAACAAAGAACATTGTACATTATACCTAACAACTGGTGTAATCAACAAAAAACTGGTGTAATCAGCAAAATTAATTTAGTAGAATGCCAAGATAAAAAGTTTGGTAAAATCAAAAAAAAAATTGTGATGGGGCCGAATTCAACTTTGTGGCTTACCATAAAGACGAGATTTCCTTGTGTCTTCATATAAATAAACTGACAAAGCGGCTTTATGGCTAACGACAAAGTGGGACGTTTTGCTAAATCTCACTGACATATAATAACTAAACTACGAATGTAATCGAAGTACTACTAAGGGCTCCTGCATAAATCATGCGAGGTTTATTCGGCTATTTTTTGCTTGTATAGACCCAAAACAAAATTTTCGGCTAGAAAAGCCGCAAATTGAGAATAAAAATTCCCATACAAATTGTATCAATTTTTTTCCAGTACTATACAGTACCAATAGTTTCCTAGGGCTCAACTTCCGGCAATGTACAAAAAAGTCAAAAATGAAAGAAAACTGTTTTCACACATACGCTATGGAAAGAAAGTCAAACTTTAATTACATTTACATTTTCGCGTAGCAACTCTGGATCTGGTAGCGGCCCTCACTAACCCAAAAAGAATTTCCACCTTGTATAATTTAAATATTAGTCAGTTGGCATCAGTCGCGACATCTGAGGATGTGGGTTCAAACCTCGTCTCTGGCGATGGTTAACTTCGGTATTTTTTCTCTGGTATGTGACATGTAATCTTATATTATACTTTTAGGTGTATTATCGCATTGAAAAGAAAACTTTTTTTACTTATTTTTCTAAGTAGTGACGATTTGACGTAATTTTCTTCAGACAACCTATCGGCCGGGGATTACCATATTAATGGACTAGCCATATTTGATAAATTGCTATTTCCTATAAACAAGAAGAGTAATCGGGATGATAAAAAGAAAATGATTGGCAGTTGGTGATTCCGAGTCTGTGTTACCTATAAATAATATAATATAAATATCGTGGGACACTATTTATTACACAAATCGACAGGCTTGTGTTCTGAGTACTAAGCAACGATACGTGTATTTGTATGTACCTATACATACAAATACCTAAACTAATGTTTGTGGTAAACACACATGTAAATACCCTCGCCGGGATTCGAACCTTTGACCTCCAGCTTGGTAGGCAGGTTTAGTACCGACACCGACTGAGCTGTGGAGGCAGAATACATAATAGGTAGGTTATGGGAGCGTAATCATTTAATTTCCTTTATTTAATACTTTATTTTATAACCTTTCAGCTACGAGACAAGCTTTCTGAATTCCGAAGCATATTCGCATGGATTGTTTTCTATATTTTTCTTATTTAAATCTCAATAAAAAAATCTAGCACATTCTACGTCACTAGAACTATATAAGCCGGTCGAGAGTAGCTTTGCACGTCACGTCGTCCCATGCGCGCTGTAGCCTGGGGTTCTCCGGTACAGTAGCCCCCGGATTAAGGGACGCTTATGCCCCCATGGCGTCGGCCATATACGGCATGCTGACTCCGTCGATTTACAGACAAAATATCAGCAACTAAAGGAACCACCTCGTGCACCGACGCCAAGAAAGCCGGCAAACTGACATCCCTCACCCGCTTCTCCCCGACGCCGCCATGCCGGACTGGTAATGATGCTTGCGATCATTAATGTCCAAAGCCACATTTACAATGGATTCTATACACCGTGTTTTTATTGATTTCCGTTAAATTGGCCAGGTTACTTGGGACATTAATAGAAGTTGCCTGGTATATCGGCTATTGTTAATTTCGTAAAAAACATTTTTTTTTTCGTTTTCATACATAATAATTGTAATGGCAAAGTGTGAGAGAACCTTACGAATAAGATCTCAGGCGACTGACGGCTGCTGACGGCACATGTCAAAATAAGTAACATTAGGATGTAATTAAGGTTGCAATACACTTGTTCAGTCATTGAACTTATTTTTTTGATAACTCACAGTAAGAGTTAATACACTAGTTTCTTAGAGAAATTGATTATTTTTTACCTAAATAAGCTTCCCTTAAATTTAACGGAAATCAATAAAAACACGGTGTAGAAGACTTAATAGCGGTGTCGAAATAGTCAATATAATCCGGGAACAACCAAACCGGAGCAGTACGAAGTAAGTACATCACCTTTGGCACTGCGCAGCACTTCTGCATAAAAACCAAAGTCACATGAGTATTGACGCTCCTGAGACGTTCACCAGCCAAGAGGAGATCCCTATGAGTTTGAAGAGCCTCAGGAACAGCCGAAGGATAAATGGGTGCCCCAAGTAATAAATAAATAAATTAAATATCTTTGGGACATCTTACACAAATCGACCTAGTCCCACGGTAAGCTCAATTAAGGCTAGTGATGTGGGTACCAGGCGACGATATATATAATAGATAAATACATATAGATACTTAAATACACAGACAGCCATGACCAAGGAACAAATATTTGTGATAAATAAATACACAAATAATGCCCTCGCCGGGATTCGAACCCGGAACCTCCAGCTTCGTAGGCAGGGTCACTACCAACTAGGCTACAGAGGCTGACAAAGATAATAATAATGTAAGATAATAGAAATAGAATCATATATTTTCTATGAGATCTGTATCCCCATACAATAATCGAGTATGGCGAAAAAGACGTGCCTGTTTCACAGAGAAGTACTCGAATAAAATTTACGTTTGACCTTGAATTTGAATCTAGACTATATTAAAATGTAATGTAAACAATAATTCTTCAAATTCCCCGATTTAACCTTTTTATTTAGTTATTCCAATGTTAATGAAGCACAAGACTAGAACCTACAACTTTCATTCACTTAAGACTTCGTTAATTTCATTTTACTAAAATACATCTGATGAGTGTTGAATAACAGTAGTATACTTCAGTCTATTCATTTTGTACTACTAAAACAACCTTATTACGCTGGTTTTATATCTTTTAATTATTGCCACTAACAAGCCAGAAAAAAGCTTTTCAAGGAATGAAAACATATAAACACACGTACATACTCGTACAATTCATTAGTGAGGTGAAATCGTTGCCGATTCTTTTATGTTATGGGACAACATTTTTAGGTACATTGTTGTATTTATTTTGTTCAATATATTATTTTATCATTCGTTTTTGTTTCAGATACGTCAACGATTACAAGATTACTGTCAGATAGGTCTTATCTGTGGTTATTTAGATCTGTAATTATTAAGTTGGCAACACTAGCGGGATCTCTCTCTATGATGACGTTGCGATTATATCAATGGTTGTACTCTGGCCTTTATAAAATAAACTCAGTAAAAAATTTGTGGAAGTGTTTCAATATATAAGATCATCTTAATAACAGTTACGGAGTAACTTACGGTTTTGTTATGATTGTATGATGACGTTGATTATTGTGAAGGATAGGTATATTATATGAATACAACGACGACTACCTTTCTGCACAACAGTTTTTTTTTATAAACACTGAGCATAATTTTGAGATTTTAGTAGTGAAACAATAATCTTAGGTATTCTGTATAAATTATTATTGTTACTAATGAATTAAAACTTGACTAGGTTCATCAAATTTTTTGCCTTTCATACAAAACGTATTCAATCGTTTTCGCTGGATTCAGGCTAATTTCAAAGATAACAAGTAATTTTGAAAAAGGCATTTTAGTCTAATTCACTAAGAAAATACGTTTTTGATCGCGTTATTACTGATAAGTAGTGTAGTTTAAAAAAAATCACAAACTCCATAGGCACTTTAAAAAAATCGCAAAATTATTGACGGTGTGGAAATTTATCCAAAGACACAAAGAAAAACGATTTTATTTTGCATAGGTAGGTGTGTATGTAATCTAATGTTACATTTTTTTTGACTCAAGACTACGGGGATAAATATTTCCCTTTCCTCGTGGGCACCTTGTATACCTACTATATAGGTATACACAATAAAATACATAATTATACTTAAGTACAAAATTTGTCACCTACAAATTTCTATTAAAAATAAGTTTCATTATATATCCTTGAAATGTATTGTATCATATATGTAAATATTTTATAAATAATTATGAAAATTCAGTTTCAGTAAAACATTTTGGGTCGTCTCACCCCATTATTAGATAGCAACCTTAATCTGCGCCGTCAGATTTCATTCCAACTTCAAAATTCTATTAATAGTTAACGGAATTATTAATTAAATAGTAATCAAAGGAACTTGCTCAACGGCCCAGCTTTGTGTCGGCGGAGGGGCATCATTTTGGAACCAATAAAGCAACATGTTTACTACCTGTCCTCGTACGGTGTAGGCAAAGCCCTTAATTCAGGCATTCCTAGAACTGTCTAGACATAGCCCAGCTATATATGCTATTCTCTTATTCACACATTCGACGCTGCGTTCGCCAACGAGCTCGACGTTGAGACAGCCTTGTCGAAAATCCTAGCTGCTTGATTTGACATTAAGAATCGAGGCTGTGAGCGAGGTTGTGGGCGAGTTCGTCGCTGTTTTTCGTTAGAGAATACGAAGTTCGTATATTAAACGTCAAACTCTCGACGCAGTGTAGTTCCAGCTCACGCCGCATTCGTCGCCGAGCACTACTGTCGTTTGAAGTACACTAGTGAATACTATTTTTAGGCTCGACGCTGCCGCAGCGCTGACACAGCGCTGACAGTAAGGCGGTTTCCTTAGTGAATAACACTGCTGTACCGGTACAGGGTCATTTTGATCGCCGCGAGTCCCTTGGTACCTCGGTCTAAATTCGTTGTCTTGTTTCATACCACTCTGTCACGCTCCTAGTTGCTGTTTCGACTCAGTATATTCAAAAAATCCCGTGGATTAAAATTGGAAACAAAACATCATCTCATATAAAAATCACAACTGTGTCACGTTTTTAGGGACACAAAATAAGACAACGTAAAGAATTTTGATCCACCTGCCACTCGCTGTGCGGTGACGGCAGTGAAAATGCATTTCACAAAATGAATATGTCAGCTATATTATTATACTCGTACAGTATTGAATATTGAAATTTGATATTGGCTGAATACAAGTGCTATCTTGTCTATGCAATTACAGCGATTTGAATTGTGTTTACTAGCTAGTTCCATGAATGCGAATATGGTTCAGTTGTTCGGTTGTCGCCCTTGAGAGCACATTGCATGTTTACTTACCGGTGTTTTCACCCAAATATACATTTGTT
>JALPQI010006204.1:0-11685 GCA_025490895.1 Thaumatotibia leucotreta
TTGCAGTTAAATATTATCGAGATACGCTAGTTGAAATAGTAAACGGCCGATTAATAATGAAATAAACAGCTTGCATCATGATGACATTAAGTTGTCATTAGCATTTACTCTTAAATAAGATAACCTGATAAGAAAACTCAAATATAAATGAAGAGTTTGTATACTACATTGAAAAACACCGATTGAATGCAGAACTTGACCACACATATTGCCGATTTTTGGTAAGAAGTACCGCTTGGAAAATTTTGATACTTAGGCAACTAGTAGGCCAATGTATGGTCTATAATTAGAAAAAGAAAATAGAGGTGTCACTACTTCATAGGTACACAAAAAAAAATATGAAAAATTTTTTGGCCTTTTTTTTTCTTTTTTTTATACGACAATCGATATTAATTTTTTTAAATTCGATGCATATCTAAATAAAGAACATTATTTCAAAATTTGAAGCAATTCGCTTTTATACATTCTGAGATACAACACATTAAAGAAAAAACTAAAAAAAATCATAAGTCAAAAACTGTCACCGATAGGACGTTGATACTCAGCAGAAATATTCTTCACCATAAGAGGTACTCACAAAAAAATACTAGAGTCTGGTTGATTTAAAGGCTGACTTACTATGAAAATCCGACTATGGCCTTTTAACAAATAAATATTTGTATAGAAATCTACAGCCATAAATACATAAAATATTATAAATGTGCGTGTTGCAATAGTGCATTTCCCTATGTTCACCGTTTGATGGAGGAGTGCCAGCCTCAAATATGCCCTATAGTTCAAGAATAGACTTTTACTGACTGATCCATAATCACAGGATTCCGCAAGTATATTCGTTTATAATTATTTTTACAGTGTTCAGTGCTTCCCTTTTACGTGCCTATTGACTGCGCGAGACTGTAACTGTGTGATATCCTTTAGTTTTTATATTATTTAAATATGAAGGCCCTAGTTTTATACCCTACGTTTATTTAGTTTTTTAATTGCTACGTGTTATTTTTTAGTATATATGCCATCCCAGCCCGGGACTGTGTGATATCTTTTAGTTTTTATACTATCTAAATATTAAGGCTTTAGCTTTATACCCTAAGTTTATTTAGTTTTTTAATTGTTACGTGTTATTTTTTAGTATCCCCATATGCCATCCCAGCCCTGCACCAACTCAGTGGAGTTGTTGTTTTGCCCTTCATGCGGGGACAATAAACAATACAAAGGTCGTAAAGGTTTAAATATACACATTTCAAAATCTCACAAACTTAGTAACAGTCAGCCCGTGCCCCTTTTAACCCACTCCAATCAGTCAGTGTCAGTGCATACAACCAATTTTCTGCCCAATTCCCTGTCGGACAAGCTCAGCGCTTTTAAAGAGTCAAACCCTGTCATTAAAAGAATACCTAGAGGTGCAAGACACGCCGTTGCCCAAGCTCTTATAAGTACACTAAATAACTGCGTTAACTCTAATAGCCTAATCACTTGGGAAAATTTGCTAACTTTCGCGTACAGCGTTCTACATGTAGATCGCAAATCTTCAAAAACTTTAACAAAGAAAATAAAGAATAACTGTTCTCAACCCTCTCCATTATCATACACTCCCGATCCACCTCCCCCTTCGCACAACCTATTCAAGAAAATTGAAACTAAAGTCAATGATGGGGACCTACGTGGTGCCGCCCGCATGCTCTTCTCGAGCGACTCAACCGCCCCTGATTCGCAAGACACTCTCGCTGCTCTCGAGAGCAAACACCCACCGGGCCCCTCGTTTCTTGATCTCCTAGATCCTCCAGACACCACATTGCCCGGCCTTGTCGCTTCAGAAGACGCCGTTTTTGCAGCGGTCATGACGTTCAATAACGGCTCGGCTGGTGGCTTGGACGGCATTACCCCTCAACACTTGAAGGATCTGCTCGTCAACAATAATACGGGCGAACTCCTCTCCAGCCTCACACGCTTAGTGAATCTAATGATTAGTGGGAAAGTAAATGAAACAATTTGCCAAACCCTATACGGAGCTAACCTTTGCGCCCTTAGCAAGAAAGATGGTAGCGTACGTCCTATTGCTATAGGTTCAACTTTTAGGCGACTTGCTTCCAAAGTGTGCTGCAGATATATACGTGAGGACCTCGAATCCAAATTTAAACCCACTCAATTAGGCTTTGGTAGCAAGGGTGGCTGCGAAGCTGCAGTCCATGCTTGCCGCACCTTTTTATCTAACTCTCCTAATTCCGTTCTGCTGAAGTTAGATGTAAAAAATGCTTTCGATTCAGTAAATAGACAGGCCATTCTTTCTCGTTTACAACTCAATACTAACAAATGCGAAATTTATATAGATCCAAATGATGCAAATAGGAGCGAAATATTAAGGTCGTTTCAAAATATTTGCCCGGGCATTAAAATTTTAGAAAAAAAAAATCTCTTTCTACTTGGTGCACCCATTTTTGACGACTCTATTCCAAATTTTATAGATAAAAATATTGACCAATTCCACTCTTTTTCAGACCGTCTTCTCAAAATTAACCCCCATATGGCCATTTTTATTCTGCGGCACTGCCATTTTGTCCCCAAATTTACCTACGCTATGCGCTGCAGCCCCTTTTGGAAGTATTCGTCTCTATGTGAAAAAATTGATAATATTCTTTGGACTCAAATTGAAAAAATTGTGAACATACAAATCGACACAAGGATGTTCCTGATAGCATCTCTACCCATTAGGTTCGGCGGCCTAGGGCTGAGGTTGATCGGATGCGTCTCCTTGCCGGCGTTCCTGTCTTCGGTACACAGCACACTAGCTCTCACGGGCAGTATTCTACAACCCTCACTAGGTGATTGTGAGATAGTGTGCTTGTCTGAGGCCAGGGACGCTTGGCGGGTAGCTTGTCCGGGCAAAGACCTGCCCTCAAGCCCAAGCTCTCAAAAACTTTGGGACGAACCTATATGTCGGGGAATACATGAAGATCTCCTAAAAAATAGCCCGTCTAGCCTTGAAACAGCGCGACTCTTAGCAACTTCAGCTAGAGAGTCCGGTTACTGGCTGCACGCTTTCCCATCGGCAAATTTCGGCAACTTATTAGACCCCAATAGTTTCCGTCTGGCGGTTGGTCTCCGACTAGGAGCCAACCTAGTTGAGCCTCATCGGTGCAACTGCGGTACAGTGGTGGATCGCCACGGCCACCACGGCCTGGCCTGCTCTAAAAGCGCTGGTCGTCTATCCCGCCACGCCTCCCTCAATGACATCATCCGACGGGCCTTAGTCAGCGTCAACATGCCCGCCATATTGGAGCCTAACGGTTTAGCGCGCGATGACGGCAAAAGGCCCGACTGTCTTACTCTCGTGCCGTGGGAGAAGGGACGGCCTCTAATTTGGGACGCAACTTGTGTGGACACCCTTGCGCCGTCCCACCTCAATGCATCGTCTTTGAGAGCAGGCAGTGCCGCCACTAATGCCGAAGTCGCAAAACGCCGAAAATACGCATGTTTAGGTGACGCATACGTATTTTCGGCTTTTGCCGTTGAGACTCTAGGTCCTTGGGGACCAGAGGCCCTAAAACTCTTTACAAAACTGAGGTCGTTGCTCATCCGTTCCACCGGCGACCCTAGGGCTGGCTCGTTCCTCGCTCAACGTATAGGCATTGCCATTCAGCGAGGTAACGCAGCCAGCCTTATGGGCACTTTACCAAATGGGAGTGGCATTGGGGATATCTGTAAATATAGTTCAGACCTTTAGTTTAAGGTAGTTTTATAAGATTTATTGTAGTTTTTTATTTTATTTAGTTTTTTTTTTGCAATTAGATGTAATTTTATATTATTGTTTAAGTTTTGTATAGCTATGTAAAAATTGTTTAATAAATATATATTTTTTTTGACACCTTTATTAAATATGTGTATTTACAAAATAGGATTTTATATTACTAGTAGTGTTTTTTATTCTACTGCTTTGCGTTATCAATTTATACAATACCTAGTTGCCAATAGCGTGTTACGACATGTGAAGACCCGATTTTCGACACCTAGGTGACAAATTTTTTTAGTAAACTTCATTGCACAATAAAAAAAAGTACAAGTGGCGGACTTAATGCTTTAAGGCATTCTCTACCAGTCAACCATTGGGCAAAAAGAAAGGTTTGTGTGGTGCAGGTTTTTATATTCGAAAAATTTTTTTTTAGTTAAGACATTGTTGCAAATGATTATTAGTTTTTTTTTGGGCATTGGCCCTACAATAGTAATAAACCCAGTTTTATCCAAAACCGTGATACAACAAAACCAAAGATCGGCTACGTACGATAAACACCAAAATGTTTCCACCTACACAGTTTTTCATCTATACTTGTCAAAAACCCAAAAAGGAAATTTTCTAACCGAGCAATCTTCCCAATACCGTACGTATAATAATAGAGGGAAAAATAGTACGGCAGAATACAGACTGCCATAGTCCGAAGTGTTTTAATAATAAATCCCCACAAACTCCTAATACATCCATTTCAGCCAAAATCAACCCTATATGCACGTAACAACGCTCAACCAAACCGCATTGGCAGCAACAAATTTAAAATTAAACTAACGCTTCTACAGAGAATGAACTTTAACACGTAAACAATAAAACTCATAACAAAAAATCTGCCGCGGCCTTCGAAAATCGAAAATTTAGGTTACCTGTCTCAGTCACTCTAATAAAGCCTCCGTTAGAGTGATAAAGATAAATGCTCGAAACTTACGTTTTTCGAATTTCGCGATAGGCCTACAGTTGCCGTTGTAAATTTGTAACATCCATACTGCTCTTTAAACTGAACCTTATCTATAAGCTCTTAAGGTTGTTTTTATTCGCTGTTTGCTACTATAATTTTTCTTAGACTTTATGTTTATACATTTAAGGTTGTTTTTCTACAATGTTATTTCTCGCCGCAACATTTTTTTCAACCGTGTTACTAAGAACACAAGACTGTTTTTCTGCAATATTATTTTTCGCCGTCGTAATTTTGTCTTGGACTTTATTGGTATAGAAATAGGGTTGTTTTTAAGTGGTGTTGTGGGCAACAGTGCGCATGCGTGGCCCTGGATCGATGGGTGACCTACATGCGGCAGACTCGGGGTGAAACCGTTCGCTTCACTTGGCGAGTGCAAGTTTAAGGAAGTCTGACAGATCATTAGCCTTTTACAGTCCAATGTTGGACGTAGGCCTCTATCATCATCAGCCTATGATAGTCCACTGCTGGACGTAAGCCTCTCCTATTAACTATGCGTATAGACGCATTAGGAGGTAAATGCCCATAATCGCCACGCTGGGCAAGCAGATTGGCGATCGCAGTAATGTGTCCACTATGATGACGCTGCTGCTCATCATCAAGTTTTAATCAATTATGGTCAGTGACACTTCAATCCCTTAGTCGACTCTTACGACACCCGCAGGAGGAGTTGGGGTGGTGACAAATGTATTCTTTCTGCCGTCACCACACGGACATTGGACTGCCTCTATAAATTATGCGTATGGAAGCATTCATCATCGTAGTGGACACATTACTGCGATCGCCAATACGCTTGCCCAGCGTAGCGATTATAGGCATTTACTTCCTAATGCGAATATACTACGAGGGTGGTCCTTATTTTTGTAATTTTGTAGGATGTTCGAACCAATAGAACTCTTCGCTCTGCCGATTGCAACTTTCTATGGGACACCCTCTCATTTATGAGCTGTTGAGGTCTCTGTTTGTTTAGATACTTTTGTTCCTAGCTGTACAGTCGCCATCAGATATATCGCAGCATCCAAAGCGCTCAAAAATATCTGAACACGCGTCTATCGTTATGACAATAAAGGCCAGGGTGCTTAGACAAGTTGACAATCGCTAACGCTTAATCGTCCATCGTAAACGAAAGGCAGCTAACTGTCTCTGTCGCACTAATATGAAAGAGTGATAGAGAGGGAAAACTACGACACGCTACTAAGCGTTAGCGATTGGCAACTTGGCTAAGCATCCTGTTCAGATATTTTTTCTGGACACTACGTTTTATGTATCTGGTGGCGACAATAACAATAACACTTGATCAATGGCAACCCTAGGCCAGCAACCATGTCAAATTAACTTTATCAATCAAGTTGTAAGACATTTCATACTACTTTTCATTTCGACATGGTTCTTGAGTGGCCTAAGGGCTCCGAGTACGGTGGGCTCTAATAATATGTATACGATTTTGATCCTTATGCCTTTGACATACGTTCCGAAATATATACATATTATTAGACGTGACTGTACATAGGGAACTCAGGTTATTGATCTAAGTTTGGGTATTTCCATCATAGTTCAGGTTTAAATTAAAATAGTAATAAATGTCATGGGACAATGTTTACAAATCAACCTAGTCCCACGTTACCGTGGGATCAATCGAAAAAAAGGAAGACTCCTACTTTTCATCTCGGGATGGGCGTTTTCAAAAAATAAATCCGATAATTTCCAAATATGAACATGTTTGGGCTCATTTTTCATTCATTTTTTTTTTCATTTTTGTTGAACGAATAAATGAATAAATTTCGAAACAGAATCACGAGCTGATTCGATCTAGATCAAAAAAATATTCCAAATTTTTCGTACATAATTTGAGTTTCCGTTGCGTGACGCTCGTGGAAAGTTCATACAAAACAAGTTACGTAGTGGAATTTGCACCAAATGAAGGCTTGTGTTGTGGATACTAAGCGACGATATACATAACAGCCAGTTGTAAGTCTTGTCCAAATGTCCACGGAATAAAGTTAGACACGCCGTGTAATTCTTTTTTCTCGTATTTAGGTAGTACATTGTCCCACTGTTAGAGCCTGTTCACACTAGCGATGCACTTGAGCGATTTCTATATAAAATTGTACGCGGCAAACTCGCGGCGATATCACCGCGTGCAATTTTTGTACAGAAATCGCTTTCAAATCGCCCAAGTGAATCGCTAGTGTGAACAGGCCCTTATCATGGTGAAATAGGGGCCCACGGTGACAGGTGTGACAATTGTCAAAATTACAGTTTCTCCCAATGCAGGCGTACATAGGCTACGTTTACCACTTACCATCTAACAGGCCGTGAGTTTATTAACGATGTAAATAACGTTATTGGTAATCATTTTAAATTGGTGGCAAACAAGCACATGGAACGTTCGATAGTAAGCGGTAGCCGTAGCCTACGACAGCATCATGGTGAAATAAGGGCCAGGACCGAGGAAATATTTGTTATAATATAAAAGCACAATGCCCGCAATGAATAGCGAAGTCACTATACCTACTGACTCGGCTACGGACTCTATTAAATATGTAGATAAAGAGCTATATGGATATAAATCTCGACCTTCAGGAAAGACAAGGACGGAATCACTAGTGGGTATCGGTCGCGATCAAGTGTGCTAGAAAGAGGCGTGTGACTGACAGCGATTTGGCAATACGATGCATCCAATCCGGGTCATAGAAAGTGAGATTAGAGAGATGAGAGTCTATGAGATTCAGGTTCTAAGAAATTCGCCACTAAATAAAATTGTCGGGAACATGAGAGAGCTAAAACTTATCGTATCTAAATATTAGCACGAACCTACTATGCTTATTTTTTTAAATCATACACTATTAGTGATACCGCAAGAAAAAGCTGTCAACAAACTTTGGTTTATTGGTATACACATAGATAAAAAATAAACATATTGACTTTCACAATTAAAATCTTGAAAACTACTTTGCATTTGTACAAACCAAAAATAGAATAGCTATTCTTGACATTTACCTCGTAACGTAATGCATTGACATGCATAGTTAATGGAGGAGGCTTACGCCCAGCAATAACTTTAAATATAATTCACGCCACGGTCGCAAATCGCAAGGCGTGAACGCGGGCTCAGTGCTTGATAATGGACACCTAGGCTCTCCGAAACATGTCGCGCGTAGTGACTATATACACGTGAGCTTAACCATTTAATTCGATTTGTCATCATCATCATCATCAGCCTATGTTAGTTCACTGCTGGACGTAGCCTCTCCTATTAACTATGCGTATAGACGCATTAGGAGGCAAATGCCCATAATCGCCACGCTGGGCAAGCGGATTAGCGATCGCAGTAATGTGTCCACTATGATGACGCTGCTGCCCATCATCAATCTTGTAAAATGGTCAAGGACACTTCAATCCCTTAGTCGACTCTTACGACGCCCGCAGGAGGAGTTGGGGTGCACACGGCAGTAAGAATACATTTGTCACCACCCCACCACCCCCACCACACCACATTAGATTTATAGATATTGGGATACATGTAATTGTGATTTACGCTTCCAGTGGAGCCCCACCCAGAAATACACTGACTAGCAAGACCTTCAGAGATCATGTGAAGTGCACTCTATGCACTCGAGGCAAGGTCCAAAACGGCTTGAGTGCTGTTCAGTTTATCAAAGGTTAGTTTTTCAGCGGATCTTGGGCTTATTAGGGGCTTCATCGATTTTTTGAGTGATAACCAGACATAGGAATTCTGGTAGCATTTTTGAGCTTTCATAGGGACTTCTCGTTTATCGAGTACCGATTATACATATGGATATCGATAAATACAGAATATAATATAAAATAATTATGTAATAGTAGATTTTTTTTCTCTCTTGATAGTATCAGACGATTCGAAATTGCTTATTAATAAACTTACTTGAATAAAGAATACTTGTAGTTTGACTTTGACTTATGATTACAAGTAGAAGTTAACAAAACGCGGTATTTTGGTGCTGATGCAGCTGCTTAGTGTGTGCTCGTATGTTCGCGCACGTGAACATCGCTCATGAGCGATCTCTTTTAGATAACTTTTGGATAAAAACTTTTAAGAAATTATAAATAGAAATTAAAATAATAATATTTTAGACAAAGCAATATGAGGACTTTGTCAGTTCAAAACTTCTGGGCTATCCGTACTGAAAAACGTCGTACGATACACGTGCAAAAAGGAAATTCGTAACTCGTGTCGATTTAAAACATAATTTTTATCAATTTAGAACTTCATTGTTTTCGCACTTGTATCGTAATGTACTAATATCGCTTAGTCTTTTGTTAGAGAGATTGTTTATAATTTGTACAGTGGCGTTCAGAATTGCGTGGACGATTTATGAATGAATTCATTCATAAACTATCCAAGCAATTTTGAACCCGACTGTTGGTAACATTATGCCTCAAGCAAGTTCACACAGACATTTAGGTCACAATAGTTATTAATTTTGAATATGTGAAACTATAATATTAACACTTTCATTGCTAACAAGTACTACGCGCTACGCTCGTAGCTGATCCCGTGATTTTTCCGCTTTGTAGCGAAAATGGACCTCCCACAGAGAACTCCCCTCGGGAGTTCCCGGTGCTCAATGTGTTTTGACATACATTTGTAAATTCACTAGAAGCAGGACACAGAAAAAGTGACGATTTGAGAGGCGTTTGGTTTATATTAGGTATCATACAGGTAGGTTGACAACAACTGGCGTGACATAGACAGACATTCAGACAGCTAGACTAACATTACAATAAGAATATGCAAATAGCTTGGCAATGAGAGCGGGCAGTCTCAGCCGCGATTGGTCACACTATGTCACGAAATAGTTAATCTGTTTGATCCACAATATATAGGGTGATTGGTAGTCCGATGCAATGCTTTAAGGTGAAGTAAATGTAGACCATTTAAGCCATTGTTGTCTTTGACGAAGTCTGACTATTTTTTTTTAAATAATTTTTAGATGTTTTTGCCCAAAAAACCCAAAATTTAAAAATAAACTGCTAATTTTTTACCAAGTTAAGCGATAAACGTACGAATTTTTATTAAATTTAATTAAAGTAATTATAGCCTATGGCGTTAGAGTACTTGTTCTTTAAATGGGCATTAATGAGAAGAGATAAAAAATAAAGATGCGTTTTTAATTTATCTCTAAATTACGGCGCATTATTTATTTAATAAATTCATTAATCGAACTACCAAACTTATCGATAACAATTATATCGATGCTTAATTTTGTCAATCTCTCGTTCCTGCTAGAAAAGTATCTAGGTATAGTCACAAAACATTGACTTATGCTTGTAATTATAGTTTGGCCTCACAGTTAACACGAAAACGTCCAAACACACCCCGCCTCTAATCCCCAGCCGTGGGCGGGAATTTTTAATTGTTTCATGGAATTTTCAGGCGATCGCGTGCCACGTCACTTCCGGCCACGTCACTTCCGGACACACGCTGTTCCGGTAGACTCGGAGTATAGAGGCGAACTTTAAAGGCGCCATTTTATGCATAGCGTGCTTACAATTAACTACAGATGTGTGAGTACTAATCGTAGTAGAATAAAAAAAACACAAGGCTGACTTTCTATAGCATTTCACGTCTTTGAAACATATCGTGAAACATGTATTGTATTGTATTCTGGCCATTTTTTCCGCAACTCGAAATCAAACGTGCCTATTTTTCGTGGTCCCAACGCTTAGCCCAATACTTGTTGAGGACTTCACATACACCCTTGAATTTCTTCGCAGGTGCATGCAGGTTTCCTCACGATGTTTTCCATCACCGTAAAGCACTTGTGAATATCAAATGATATTTCGTACATAAGTTTTTTTTTTAAACTCATTGGTGCGAGCCGGAGATCGAACTGCGTAGCAGCCGCGTTACCGCTAAGCTAAGCCCTTCGTGAAACATGTTTCCGGATATATTTTTAAGTTAAATATCAATAATTTTGACTGGAAATATATGTGATCTCAAGGTAATAAAAACAAGATTGTGTTCAAAACTTCGTGATTATGGAATAATGCAAGTCTTAGGTCTGCGTCATTTTTTTCTTTTTTTCTTCAGATTCTTTTTTTTATGTGATGAAGGTAGACAACTGAGCTCTCAGCCCTCCTAATGGAACGCGGTAGGTAACTGAGGCCCATGGACATTGTCACCAAAAAAACGCCTATGCGCTGCCTACCCTGAGGACTTAGATGGATTGTCACTGTCTGACCCATATTTCTGGTGAATATCCACATTTGCCTTGATATAATTTATGCCATGCCATTTGCGATTTTAGTCTCTTTGGCGTCGTACAAATTAAATATATTCATTAAATTTTAATACATTCCTGGAAGTTTATACTTATAAACAAAAATATATTTATTTAAGCGTAAATTGCGGACAATATTCAAATACTTAGATTTAGTTCTTGGTTGAACCACTTGCTCGACTCAGGCCTGCATTGAGAACATTCCCGGTTATTGCTCGACTCCACTTCCGGGTTCGTGTCGCAGACAACCTCTTGCTTATGTATTTACATGTACAGTCGCCACCAGATATATCTTGGCGTCCGGAGCGTTTAATAATATCTGAACACGCCTTTATTGCCATAACGATAGACGCGTGTTCAGATATTATTGAGCTCTCCGGAAGCTACGATATATTGGATGGCGACTGTATAATATTATATATGTAGAGTCTGTGTGGAAAGTGTTGGCGTCTGGCAGCCAGGCGCTCCCATACGTTCCACGTGCCTTAAAATTCCGGACAAGTATGCAGTCACGAAAAATGTTCGTGACGTTTTTTGACAGGTACGTGTGTACAGTGCCAACTGAATTTTGACGAAACGCGACGTAATCGCGTGTAAATATGTTTTGAATATTACTGACATTTCGGAAAAATAATAATCCGGGAAAATAATGTGTGAAAACGTACTTGGGTGAATCAAGTTTCTTCTGA